>DWNR01004817.1:0-10589 GCA_018250455.1 Polygonus leo
GCGTTCGAACAAACAATCAAATTCTTCAGCTTTATAATATTAGTATTGATTATTTGTTGTCAACAAACTAGGATTATAGGTAATTCACCCTTGTTCCACCAACCCCCATTTATAGATAGCGATTTTAGTCAATTCCTTTATGAAGCAAAACAACGTTTGCCGGGTCTTTTAGTATAATATAGTGTTTAGGTACCTGCATTACATACAGTACATACAGCCACTGTTTAATTATTTATAACTGAAATCCAATAATTTAATATCCCTCAAACTTACTATGTACACACATAACGGTTTGGCTAAAGTTTTGACACGGTTTCTGTGCCATGATTAACAGCTATTAGCTAGTAATATTTGTGATTCTATTAACAACTGGGGTACATGGTAATGGAGGTATTAGGGTCTCCCTACACTTATCGATACGGAATCGACTTGAGCCGCGTAGAAACGCTTTGTTTCCATGGCATTACGAGTAAGAAAGGTAACGACGTAGCTCCGTTTAGTACGACAGTTCGTATGGAGGCGACGTCGGCCTACAAATAATTGACAGTTTGTGGGTCGCTCGACCGAGGACGTACCACTGCCACGATCATAATCCTACGTGAAGTGTTTGTTATGTTTCATCTTAAGGGTAAGAACGGTTGAAGTCGACTATTTATGACTATGTACCATCCGACTAATTGCATCCTTCTGACCTTTCTTACGTGTCCGACAACGGCCAAATCTTGAATCTTGAAATCTTGAAATATTATTATTTGTAATGAGACACAAGTTCAGCCTATTCCCCGTTGATAAATATGGGGAGACTCTAACCTTGTTTTCTAAATCTGACAGATATGTCACAGTACATACACACAATAATGCTATTACACTATTCGGGATGTTTCAAAAAGTCAACACATTGTCAGAAGTAGGCTGCAGTTGGCTAACGTGGTCCTCAAAACCTAGGCTTTATTTCATAGTACTTAAAAATACAAAAAGAGAAAATGACGTTATTCCTGGCGTTTATTCACAGACCGTTTCTAGTCATTTCTTATAAACAGGATTATACACTTCTTAAGTTTCTTACCTCTGACTGTCAGATTTCAAAGCAGAATCTCATGCACTACAGATTGACACCGCGTAAAGTGTACCTGTCAAACTACTCTGGAACTAATGGAAAGACTATCCACTGTCTAGTCCTAATTACCTACTTCACGGAAAAAATCTAGTATAATAATCAGTCAGGGCAAATCCATGTTTTTTAGTTTTACTCATTTGTGAATAGCAAAAGATAAACATGCTTGCACATCTTCCCGCCAAATAAGTATTGAGTGCCAAACGGCACGGTCCTGGCATACTTGGCCATTCATAACTCTCTTCATACATACATAATACTCTCCAAAACAAATTATAAGTTTATGAAAATAAAACCCGTCTATAAAACCTGGTATTTAAAAGGCAGTTAAACCCAACTTCTGTTCTATTCCTGAATACTAATAAAGTCTAGCTTACCCCTCAAATTTTCTTTAATCTCAGCATTATACCGTTCAGATAGGATTTGATATGAAACTTTAATTACTGAGTGAGTTTCATCATAACGAAGGGCCTTTACACCACCGTAATTGTTAATAAAGTCCGCAAGGATGACATGAGGACAGCTTCGGGACATATTCGAAACTAAATGATAATTTACTAATCAGCTATAATCTATACTTGTGATATTTTCAGATTCAAGATTTTTTATGGTATAAAGGTAGCAAACGAGCATGCAGTCCACCTGATCATAAGTGGCCACTGCTACATTCCGTACGCTTGAATCGTACCTAAGGTTGACCACAGTTATATCATTGAAGACTAAGATTTTTGCCCAGTGAAGGAACCTCCTTTTATCATGGGACATACAGACGGTAGGCTACCATCCGTATCTGGTATCAACCATGGTTCGCACGTAAGCGATTCGTCTCCATTAACTTGTGGCAAAGGAGTGGTATGCTTTCGGACTGTGAGTGTCCCAAAAGATAGAATCAAAAACTTTACAAGGCAAGAGTTGAGAATTTGAATTGATGAGACAAAAGTGCAGTTAGATCGCAATACTGTTTCTTATCAGGCGTCGTTTTTATCGTTATCAATCGTTTGCACACACTCACAACTTCACGCCAAATCCCTAACGGGGTAAGCAGAGAGTATCGTGTGCCAAACGGCACGGTTCTGGCATACTTGCCTAGCGTCTTCCACTTTCATAACACTCCTTATACGTTTGCATTCTGCAAAATAAAAACTCGTCTATTGGTCGCTTCATGTGAAACAAGAACCTAATATGGAACGACAGTGGGTTATTTTGGGTACGTATCTTTTCATTAAATCTCTTGCCATTTAACTAATTTTGATATTCAGACCGCAACACTAATTTCAACTTGTAACGTAAAACAAGGAATTTGTAATTGAATATGTAATTGATCTAAAGTGGTAGAATCACCCTTTTAGCAAATTCGGTTTCGGGTGACTGCTTCCCTAATGGACCAATTTAGGGAGATTAGTAAATAAGACTAACATTGCAAACTGAAAGAACTGTTTGTTTATATGTATTTAAAAATCTATGGAGTGAGTTTTGATAAGTATTTAAGAATCGATTTATTGAAGAATCACTCTTCTATAAATCAATAAGTTAGACTTTGGTACAATGTTTATATTTTTATTACCGTCCACCACCACCACCCACTGTTGGGCATCGGATTCATCTCACTTCGCTAGCCAAGTGCGAATTTATAGACTTAACATAGCCTTGAGATTTTATAAACAATCTCTTAGGAATGCTGAGTTTCGCAGTATGTAATTCAGTGGTGTATCTGTCCCTTTAAAACGAACTGCATGAATTTCTTTTTATATTTTTTGGTTCCTCGGGAACAATTTTTTCCTTTTATAAAAAGCGCCCTACCGTTTAATAATCACTAATAATTTGCATATAAAATTCATATTTGCTTTTATAATATTAGAAAAGATACATAAAATGAGGTGATTCACTTACAAAACTACTTACAAAACTTTTGAGGCGTCATAAAGTTATTTTATAAAGTTTGCATTGATGTTATGTTATAGTCACGTCAAAGTAAGACTCAAAGTCTACCTCTAAGGATATTGTGATGACAAAATATAAACTATTTTCAAATTAAAACAATGGTAGATTATTCTATATACGTTCTATCCTTCATTAAGTCTCTTACCCCGTATTTGAATTCAGAATTCAGTCCGCTACACTCATTTCAACTCAGCATAAAACGCCGATTTTCTAATTGAATACGTAATCGGGCGCAACTAGCCGAATTGCTGACGGCCATTTGTTTTGGGGTGAATACCTTAATTATAAACCAATTGAAAATTATTTTTAATAAATATTTGTAATAAATTTTATGGAAAATCTGTAATGAAGATGGAAACAACTATGTGTTTACCATGAGAGATAAAAAATCCTTGTTTTTGTTAAAGCGTGAAATAATTTGTGAAAAATTGTCTACCAAGTGTCTACTTTTTATTATCCATGAAATAGAGGCCTATAAGGATGGAGAGGATTCGTCGATTTTTATGTCGGTAGTGTAATAGGGACATGTTTTTCTCTTTTTAGTTCTGTTGTAACCAATCGGGTTGTTCGTTTTGATTTAATAATAATTACGCACAAAACATCGAGTAAAAAGTTTCATGATTCGCCAAGGCGATTTTCTTGAGTCAAAAGCGGATCGTCAATAAAAATCACAATGTTCGCAGATATCAGTTAACAAAAAGAAATAATCAAAAAATTGTGGACTTGAGAACATCCCCCTTTGCTGAAGTCAGTTAAAGTAGGCCGACTTCGTTTGAAGACAGCTTTCAGGTTTTATTTTTATATTCCCAGTTCAGTAGAAAAAAATATTCTCCAACTTTTATCGTCACAATGCGATCTTCAGCTTAAATTGGACGTAGTTAAACTGAAAATTGAGATTATGAACTCTTTTAGGATTACACCTTAAAAGGTAAAAGGTCAAACATCCCTTTGAGAACTTGAAACATCTGTGTTGAATTTTCGTTAAAAATTTTGGATAGATTCTTTTTGGGGAAATTTAAGCCGTGTTTAAAAACCTTTTAAGATAAAGGATCCTATAAAAGTAATCAAGTATGCTTGAATTTTTAGTCATGTTACTATTAAGGGTCTCTTAAATATTAACAATTTAAATTTGTACTTACACTTATGTGTATAAAACTAAAGATAGGTATAGTTTTTTTTAACGTTTTATAGAATATAGAATATTTTGAAAATCCTTTTCTCGTTTAAATTCTATTTAAATTGAAGGAAGTTATACATAACTTCCTTTTATCTATACATATAATAAAACAGTAAAAAAAATGTGTTTGTTCGGACTAATCTCCGAAACTACTGGACGGATTCAAATGAAACTTTTTCGTATAGCGTATAACTTTCTTTCGTATAACTTTGGCGTATAGATACTAAGCCTGGTCAACATTTAGAACACTTTTTAGTGCGGGAAAAACGTTCATTCCTACGGAAAATTCAGTAATATTTTATATGGCAGAACAACGTTTGCCGGGTCAGCTAGTGTCAAATATTACAACAGAATTATAAAACAGTTTACAGGAACTTGTGTAGAAACAAGAACATATGTAACTTTCTCTTGGCATAAGCAATAAAAATATGTTTAATTTAAAATTGTCAACTTTCCCGACAATCTTTTTATCATATTAATTGTGTTATGTAATAAATTGATGAGTGTGATTTAATTAAAGATTATTTTCTTCTGTTAAGAACATTTGAATAAACTTGTTTTTAAAAATGTTTTTACCGGTAACTTAGTTATTAATCCGTCATGTGTCAGATATCTCTCGTTGAACTAGACGAGAAATGACTGGTCGTGGCCTTTATGATGGACATCCTCAAAGCAAACATAAGATATAATTGAAATTGCAACTGAGTCTATAGTCCACAATGTTGACACCTAGTATCAATCATTATAAAAGTTTTACGTGTATCGATCAACAGACTTTTGAATGTTATGACATGGGGTTCTTTAAAATAAAGTGCAAAAAGAGTTTTCCTTCAAAGCGGCGATGCATTGGCGACTACTCTGGTGTTACAAATGTCCATGGGCAATGGTGAACACTTACCATCAGGTGGCCCGTCTGTCGTATTGTTAGGTTTAAATATGAAAGAATAAAAACTATTGAATGTAACACAATTAAAGAAATGGGATTTAACAAATAATAATAAAATATCAAACAATAGGATCATATATAACAAATTTGCTAAGGAACCCGTGCTTAATCCTTATTCAAACCGTCCTTTTGTATCCCTTTATCCTCAGTCCATTCTAACCATTGTATCCTTTCCTTCTACCTGCTAGGATCCAACAGCCTCGCTTGATGGGCTTGTTCATCAGCTACTTCGGGCAAACCAACCAACTTTTTATGTATCACAAGTTGGTGAAACTCCGCGATGAAGTTATTTTAGCTCGTTCGACGTCATTCAACACTACGGATAAGAAGTGAGTTCTAGTAGTGTGTTATGAGAGTAAATATCATTTGTAAGTGTAGTATTAAATAGTATTTCTTGTAAACTTGGGTAAAGTGACAAATACTACATTCAAATTAAAGAAATAGACCTATAATTAATAGTGAGTTGGATTTTGTAGTTTGGTAGATAGATAGTGTAGTTGTAAGGTATTGAAAATATCAGTCAGTTTATTGCTAAGTATTTGATTTAGAAAAAATATTACCTATGTTTCAATAGTACGAGTAGGTTTATTTGTTAATGGACGTTATATAAATACTATGTTATTATTGTTGTATATGAATTACAGCAATCCATAGCCATAGTCTTTTATAATAATTTTCACTTTCCATTTTGTAATAGATATGGATTTTAACTGCGTGAATATATTTGTGAACTAGGTTGCTATGTATTTAATGATACATTATAATTATACATATGAGAACTTAAGACTATACGATATTGTTATCAAACTTTGTTTAACTGATTATAAATCATACCTATTACTTTGTGCAATTGTAATAAGAGAAATTTGAGGCATTAACTATAAACATAGTTATTTAGTTGTTCATGTGATTGCGTAATATTTGCTATTTAGTGGTGGTACAGTGAATATACGTCGACAATGTTCTTTTTCATAATAGAACTTCCTCCTTAATTCTGGGATTCCCTCCGCTAGTAATTTAGCAGGTAATGCTACTATTTGTTCATCACAAACAAAGTACATAGATTTCGCCTATTTCTATGAATCAAGATACAATAGTGTTACTGAGAAGTACTTGGAAAAGGTCAATACGATAGAGATTTATAAAAGTTTCTAGTTTTCTGTTATTCTTATTCCTTAGATGTGATGCTTCATTTAAATCAATTAATTACGTAGGTGTTCTAAAGTTGATTTGAGTACAATGAACTTAATTTCCCGTTTGGACAATTTTCTGAATGATAAATTGAGAAATCTGATCTGTTTCTATGTGATTCTATCCACGAGTATTGGTTTAGTCAAGGTTGTAACACTGGCCCCCGTAGTGTTTGGCGGACCTTAAAAGATATAGTATTAAACTAAAATAAAATCATAATGTTTAAATTAACATATAAAACAGGTCTGCCATAGTGTTCAATGATGCGTTTCTTTATCTATCTACAACAATATAATATTTCAATGGTGTTTGTAATTTAAAAAAAATCTTCCAACTAAAAATTGGTTGGCAGTAATTCAAGTAGAACAGATTTAGACTAGAGTAGAAGAGATTTTCAAGTAAACTTATACTTTTATTAAAAAAGTTTAGACATCAGCGCCACCTGTCGGACCTAACACTACCCCCAATCTCCCAATTTAGACCAAATTATCCATTGTAGACTTCTCTTTGTGCTCGTAATTCGGGCATAATAAAACAAATCCAAAAACTGAAGACTGAAATAAAGAAAACCGATTTTTGTATATAGTATAGAATGAACAAACTATTTGTATGGCAATGATTAGTGTTCACATTGAGTGACAGATAATAATCTCTTGTCAGGTTGACAACAAACTTTACGCATAAACATGTGTGTGTCAAACATATATTATGGTAATGTGTATAATGTATTTTTTTTATTAATTGAGTGTTTTCTTTATTTCAGTCTTCATTTTTAGATATGTTTTTATTATGATTGCATTTCGAGCACAAGGCGACCTCTAGTATAAATACTACGTTCACACGTGTCGGTGTGGTGACAGAGCGCGGGAATTTCTTACCGCCAGACCGGTATGGTGACCGCCGAGCTAAGAGGCTCGTTAATACCTACTTATTTAGATGATCTACCATTTTTTATTTATTTTTATATACGAATTTGGCAATAAGGAAGTCACAGAAATATGCAGTAATATTGTGAAATTTAAGAGGTGTATAAAATACTAAATAATATATTTTTTATTCACAACAAGATCCTTAATTGGTTTTATATTCCATGTTAGCCCATGATTAGATTGTTATCTTCGACCCATTTTATAATTAATTAGCATAAGCTGGATATGCCTATGTACGTGTATGTCGCTGTCTCGTCTCTGTCATATGTAATTTTTCTAGCAAGATTTTTATACACACAATCTTTTTGAAACTTAATATGTACGTGAAATAAGGAATACATTACCTGCTTCGGTTTATATTCAAATATGGCGCCTATAGTGATAGTCTTAATTATATTTTTTTTATTATAAGCCCATTTTTGTAGGAAAGCAAATCCAAAGAATAATAAACAAAAATTATTACAATCGGCATAAATTTTTATCTTTATCAATCTCAGTTTATCGTTTCCCTTTTCGATCTAGATCAAGAAAAAAAAATACGTCACAGTAATATTTGTTTTTTTTTTTTTAATAGAATACTACAGCCAATATACTTGGGCAAGTTGGTGGAGTACTACAGTCCGAATCAGAAGACCGTGGAGCGAACGGAGGCGTATTGGTACGCAGCTACGGTGGTGCTCTGCTCTGCGCTCAACGTGTTCGTGGTACATCCGTACATGATGGCCATTCTTCATATGGGCATGAAGTTCAGGGTGGCCTGCTGCTCGCTTATTTATAGGAAGGTGAGTGATGTTGTTTCTGTTTATATCTAGTGTATAGGAAGTCATCTAACAAGCTCTCATGATAAGTTTATTTAAGTGCTTATTTTTCATGTAACTTAACGAGGCACTCGCTAGTTTATTGTCTTTTTTATCTTATAATATAACATAAAGGTAATGTATAGGTAATATATAATGCTAGGTAACTGAAGACCATACATATAGTCACTACCGCATATGGACATTAGTCATCTTCCCCAAGTACGTTGCTGAAGAATACTAAAGTTAACCTTGTGGTCAAGTTCAATATATATTTTGTTTTGCGTAGTATTAGAGTATTTTCCGAAAGTGTTTTACAGACTCTTAAGTCTGTTTGTTTATTTTGTCTATTTATATATAATATTATAAACCTGAACAGATTGTTTGGTTGAACTCGCTAATCTCTGGAACTACTGGTTCGAATTGAAAAATTCTTTTAGTGTTGAATAGCCTATTGAGGAAGGCTATAGGCTGCAAAAATGTTGCAAAAACGGGGAAAATTACACCCAATCTCCCGTTGCGTGAGTCAGCTATCTATTATATATTTGTGTCTTAAGGCACATAAAAATGATATCGTTCACATTATAACAGATTTTCACAATAAAAAGTGCATGAATTTCAGTCAGTAACAAAGCGCATTGTAATATAACCATGACGTGTTAAATGACGATAATTTACGTTCAAGTGACGCATTCAATTGCGTCATAATATTCGGTTACATATGCATTTTAATTGGTTTTCCGTTTGTAATTACCAAATAACTTTTTAATTAATGTTTTTTATTGATGGACTATGTTTGGTAGACGTACTTATGATACCTACAACATTCAAAGTATTACGAATAACTTATCCTCTAAATCCATTGTTTACTCGAATATATGACGATGACTAAGCAGATAGACCCAAACAGAGGCGAAAGCCAAGGTCTGAGCCCATGCCACCCCTTCTTTCCCTGCTCTTTTAACGTTCTGAGCCCTTAGTTTGGTTGCCAAAAAAAACCGGTGAAGCTGTTAAGACCAGTTGCAGTGGCCCAGCATTCGTATCGGTCCCCGGGTTCGATATGTAACTATTTTTGATGTATAAGTTCAGTGTTTCGTGTTGTTTTTTTATGACACGTGCAGTCTTATAGTATTTACAGTTAACGGTATTTTAAGCTCTAGATAAGAAAATCAAGTGTTTAACTCAAGGCGTTTGTTGAGATATCGCTTCTGAGTGAAAGTACCTATTTGTGTCTACCTTGATTAACTTTATAAGTTAAATTATTCGAAATAAGCAAATTTTGAAAATAAAGAAAAAGTCAAAAAGTGTACAAGTCTGTCAATTCATACTTCAGTATGGTAAACTCCATAGTTTACAATACTAAAGGTCTAAGCCCTTCTCAATATTACCGCAATATTACACAATATTACTCAATATACACCTCAATATTACCGCATACGGACAGTATTCTGTTATTATAACGTGTTAACAGCTTCGACTATTTCGATTTTTCTCTAGTATGATACATTGTTTTTCTTTCCGAACAAGTTATATCTCGAAGGCTGTTTATTTTTTCACGCGTAACACGTATCCGCTGATAATTATTCAAACTCACGTTCTCGGTTATCTTACACGTAACGTATCTGAATGCAGGAACTGAAAAATAATGGATTCTACACCGTCAGCAACTCTGCTGTCACACGCTTTGTTTTTCGCGTTTGCCTTGCAGAATTTGAGTATCAATAAATGTGTTCATGATAAAATCTCGTCGCTGATTTATGTCTATCGTCTTTATAATTCCGTTCAAAATGTGTATATGTATGTAGATATTTCCTATTAATTATACCGTGTGGATCGTATAGAAGAAGGTAATATAAAACAATAAATACTAAAAAAAACTTAAATACTGCCTTGGCCATTCTTGGCCTAATTATTTTTTCTGCGAAATATGGAATGGATCCCAAAGTAACTAACGCATTCTTAACATACCCTACCATGCATTAATCGATATTAATAGAAAATAAAAAAAAAATGAGTGATATTTTGTACTACAAACGATTTTTATTGTACAAATCACTTTATTCCTTATTTTACACATTTTATAAGTAGTACACCATGGAATGTAATTGGAGGTAATTAAATAAAATTAATTATATTATTTATCTCCCAATTATGTTAATTGCAATTACAACATAATTACGACCTTCTCGGCCCAGAGATATTTATTTGTTTATCGTGTTCGAACTCGGCGTGTTTGTATGAGGAGAGTTATGAAAGTGGAAGAAGTTAGGCAAGTATGCCAGAACCATGCCGTTTGGCTCTCGAAACTCTGCATACGCCGTTACGAATCTTACGATCCTTACGAAAATAACAATAATGTAACCAAGGTAGCAAAAATTTTCCTATGAAAGTCAGTTTTCGGCGTACAATGCGAAAACTAGTCCTCAGGGGTAGCAACGTATCTGTGATCAAACTTAGGTATGACTCAATCGTACTTGAGGACGATTACTGATGT
>DWNR01004818.1:0-10589 GCA_018250455.1 Polygonus leo
CTGATGTCCATGGGCGGCAGTGACCACTTACCATCAGGTGGACTGCATGCTCGTTTGCTACCTTTACACAATAAAAAGAAAAGAATAGCGTGTGGCGAATAGTGTGTGGCGTAAGTTTATGGAAAATCATATTTATACCTAAGGTATAATTAAATTACTTTGGATAAATCTATATCTTATTTCCAACACGTGTTTCGCTCCAGTCCTGATGATACTTTGGTGTAGAGCGAAATGCGTGTTGAAAATGATATACAGACGCGGATTACTGTAAAGTAATTTAAGCAGACTTTATAAAGTAAAGTACCAATACGACCGTGTCAAAAATGACGAATATTTCCAATAAAACAAATAGTTTTCAAAATCCAAAAACTTCTAATAAAATATTAATAGCTACTTAAATAAAATAAATACAACTTATTGTTAACAGATATTTCTAGCTGTCTGTATTAACCTGCAGTCAAAAGCGTTGCAAATTCACTACAAGTCTAATTTGTAACTTTTGTTATAGGTACCTTAAAGTATGTTATAGCAATTTTTCCTTCAGGTAACTTTTAGATTCTTTAGTAATAGGTGGTGTAAATGTTTTCGCCTACAAATTAGGCTACCTTCACATGATTGTGGATGAACTCTACAATTCAAATATAGCTAAATGTTTGCTTTGCTGTTATGTAAACCTGAAATTTTCTGTGGTATCTGTGGGAAATTGGGTGGATGGTGAATATACTTTGCATAGACTTGTTTATTTACATACCAGGCCATAACCAGTCACCAGCGGGCATCTTAGCGCGTACTTCGACACGGCCATAGCGGAAACTGAACGATTGTACAGTGCGTAAGCGTGCACTTTTGATCGGGTTCAACACGTTCGACCATGAGCCCTGACGCTCACAACCCCACCACTGAGGATTTGTACATCTGGAAGAAATAACTAAATTTTTATCGGAAGTAAAGTCGGTGAAATAGGCACTAGAACTCGTGTATGACGGAGGTACCATTGCCACCCCCATAATACTCCATGCAGCAACTCTTGCGTTTCTGTTTTGATAGGTATGGTTGCCGATGCCGGCTATAGCTTTACTCGAGGCGTCATCTCAAGTATGCGTCAAGAAATATCCGTGGGCAGCAGTGACCACTTGCCAGGGATGCCCGTTGTATGCTTGTTTGCTATCTTAAACCTTTAATAAAAATAGTAAGATTGAAACGATAATTAAGATAATATGAACAAATTAAATAATCCAACATGATAGAGCCGATATCTTACTACATCATTAGTTAATGGACACTAAGTAGATAAAGATGAGATATGAGAGAACTACTATTATTTAATCATAAGGTAGCAACCGCTAAGAGCTTCTATATATTGATTTCATGAAATGTATGAGGTCGGATGGATAATTTCGGAAAAATCCCTTTTACCTGTCTGCGGGAGCTCCACCTTCAATATTTAGGTGGCCGCTAGTAAGGAAAGATTCTCCGAATTGATCTGATGTTAGCGACGGTCGGAGAAAGAGCAATCCACTATGAGTGAATGAATTTGTACGGTTGTTGCTGTAGTATTGAAATTCCCAATTCTGTAAAAAGAAACATATTTAATAGCCTAACAATTTTGTTCTGTAGTTTTGCCTATTAGACTGAAGATCATTTCTCTAAAAAAAAAATAACATACACTCATAAATATTTATGTGCCTACATTGAACAAATATGTACCTAAATGAAAAATGTACAAAATTATATTTTTGTTCAGATTTATAGTGAACACAAATACTGAAAACTTACACAAACAAATACTTACTTTTAATCCTTATATGGTATGGCATATCATATCAGTTAATCAGTACAGATTGATAATGTATATTTACGAAATCATTTTCTTTGTTTATTGTAACTGGATGTAAAAAGCTTAAAGCTTGGATTACAAATTTCAAATGCTTCAAGTATATTGTTTACTGTTACTTACTCCACCGCCAGCTAGTGTGTTTTCATGTTGCCACTTCTCTAGGTCAAACTCTTCGAAATCGTCAGCGAAGATGAGAGCTCCAGAACAGACAGTGACAGGGGCGTGAGTACCACTTACTGTCGTAATACTAGGCGTACATGCTCTTGCTACAGAGACAAGGGCCAGCAGCCCAAAACTGTAGACCCACATTATGCTGGAAGATGTTAATTAAATATTTTTACATACAAATTGACATTTATTGTTTTTGATGTTAAATGCTCACATCGATGACTATAGATTAGCGATCCCTAAATAGTGTAAGAGTCATGAAAACAGTTATGGATACATAACGTTGCCGTACGGCCAATGTATCAATGATACCATTAATTTGCTTTAAAATATTTCTTAGAAATAAAAAAAATAGAGCATTGCATAAGCATTTTAACAACGTACTCTACGTGATGCTTAATTTTTATTAAAAACTAGCGGACCCGGCAGACATTGTTCTGCTAGCACAGAATTTGACTAAAATATGTTGCTAATTGAACTGTGTAGTGATATAATGATGATGACCACAATACCCGTTGTCTCGCTATGCTCACTTTCCAGAGTACAAAGGTAATAGCTATACCCATGGAACTATTTTTTCTAGATTTGATGTGTTTGAAGTCTATTTAGTCTATTTAAATACTGGTGGCTAGAAACAGTTAATATTGGAAAAAGAAATTTGGATTTTTTAAATTATTCTGGTAATAATTCTAATATTTCTTTTCATAAAAACCTTCCTCCCTGAAATGCGAAAATATTAAAAAAAGAATTATTAGAATCAGCGTCCTTGAGTTTTGCGCTTAGCAACACATTTATCGAATCATTTTTATTTATATAGATTTGCCATGAATACCTAAGAAAATTTGGGAGGTACTGCGTTATTTTATTTCAATACTTATAATCTTAGAAGTTCGTACTGAAGATAAATACTACTTATATTATACAGTATCTCAACAGTGAAACTCTACTCGTATGTTAAATAGTTTTCTTAATCATCGCTATAATATAAATCTTTATAATGTATCTAATAACGTATACAATCAGCAAAATCAAAGAAAATTATTCGTTTGTTAAATGTATAAAGTTATTTTTTAATTTATACTTAACTCAAACCATTTAACTCAAAAGTGGACCTTTCTTTTGTCCTATACAATATAGATTATATAAACAACACTTACGTTCTTTTTGGAGCCAATTTAATGTTATTTGTTGTTTCGTCCTAATTTATACCAAAATCTTAGATAAAGGTATCACTAGATCAAACACTGATTTGGTACTTATCTGAGTAAAATAAAGAGATTATATCAAAAACGGATTATGCGAAAGCCAATAGAACAATATATAATATTTTATTGATAAAGATTATCACATTTGAACAATGTGAAAAAGTAATCGTGATTCGGTATCATAAGTTACTTATTTAAATTATTAGTATGAAACATTTCAACTGACGATAGACAATTCAAAAGTGGACTGATCTCGCTACTATTGTGTAAAATTAGGTACCCAATTTTGTTTTCTCAGAATTTATTGACCTTTTACACCAAATGATTTCGCAAAGGTTATTAGTTGGTAGTTAGCAGAGATCTAGACTACAATGTGTTGCAAACTAATTTCAGTGGTACAAAATGTCGTGGCAAAACTTGTCAGTTTTCAGTATTCGTGACAATTGCATGTCGCTAAACAAAATACGCTATCAAGCGTAACTAACTGGAACTGCATGCACTGCACACTTAATGAATTTGCTACAGTTGTTTGTTATTAAATAAATAAGGGATATTCCTTCAATGCTTTGGGTGCAGCTCACAACCACATACTTAAATCAATAATTACTATAAACGAATTCTACGTTATTAAAAGGGTAGTTGGCAGTCCAGATTTCGACTATATTTTGTTTATATATATTGGATTTCTCGCATAAAAATGTAGTTTTGCATTTTCACATCCAAGCACCTAAACTTTTAAACTACTGGAGATATTTAACAATTTATAGTGTATTTTTTATTATGCACGAAGTCGCGGGATTTTTCTATAACTTAATAAAGTGTAGAGTAATAACTCTACCACCTATACTATAACTACAATATACCTTTTTGCAAACTGGCCAACAGAACTGGATCTTTTTTAGAGTCACATTTTTTATTATAGACATATCCTGGTGTAAATACTTGCACAATGAAGAAAACATGATGCAGAATTATTATATTAGACGATTTTAATGATAAAAGAGTGAAAGCATTTATTGATTCCATAAAAACTATTTCAATTTTACATAATCTTTCATATTTTTACTTTTTACTTTCAACATTTTACTCCCCTTCATTAATATGTCAGCGAGTGGCGTGTCATAAGGGATTGTATAGTTTTATATAAATTATTTAAATTATGAGTTTTAAAGAAAACATGAAAAATGATGTAAAAACATAATATTTATTCACTTTTATAAATTAAATAAGACGCCGCAATGGAGATATGGTTTGTTGCTTTACCTTTTGATTAAAATTTGCTTCATTATTTATTTTCATATACTTGCCTATTACTTGAATAAAATAAATATGATTAATATTTTAGATGATAGGGACGGTAAAATTAGCGGCAAGCAGATGCTTGTCCGAGTCATTGTGCTCGTTGGCTTGGCCACGAGTAGTGAAATCTGCATATAACGTGTTGCCAAAAAATGGATGGAGTC
Source organism: Polygonus leo (assembly GCA_018250455.1). Taxonomy (NCBI): domain Eukaryota; kingdom Metazoa; phylum Arthropoda; class Insecta; order Lepidoptera; family Hesperiidae; genus Polygonus; species Polygonus leo. The sequence continues at coordinate 4,674 of DWNR01004818.1, forward strand.
CACTCCATGAAATAATTTCATCACCACGCAATTTTTCGTGTTTTAAAATAGACACGATAGTAAAATACCGTCAATTAGAACCTAAAAATGCTGACAATCAGTCCAAATTGCTGGAAGTTGCAAAACGTCCCTCTTTCTTTCATGGTTTACCGAAGCATTTTATGTTTCGACGGAAAAATGAAAAACCTAAGAAGAATAAGAAGCGTATACCAAAACTAATATTAATACAAAATCCTTTCACATGGCTAATGACGAAAATTGACTTTAGTGTGTTAAGGAATGTTTGGGACCCTTCCTTTCAAGAAAAAGAATTTAAATTTGGGACGAAACAGGTTAAAATTATAAAATAATATTATGTAGTATTCTATATTTGTTGCTTAAGGTACTCTTAAATACGATCATAAATTAACTTCCAAAGCACATTTTCACTCGATGTACTATGTCTTACAAATTCTAATACATAATATTGCACTGCAGTAATAATATATGTACGTATATAGTTATAAGCACTTAACATATAACATCATATATATTGATGTCATCATCTTCGCAACACTCCTTTCAGTTATTTGTCTAGCAAATGCATCTGTAATTATTGTTAACTAATTTTATTAACTTTTATACTATAACTGTTCAGGCTATATCACGAGTGACTAAAGTCATAAGCGATGGCCAGTATTCAGAATTGAACGGCTTACTGACGAAAGCAGCCAGATTGAGCTTGATGCGAGAGCTGGATCGCAACTGGAGCGAGCGACAGCGCACACTCCTAGCGCTTAACCGGGAGGACATACAGATATCTTCCCCCCGAAAAGTATATTTCATTAGGATAGCCGGTATGATTTTCCTCGCGGAATTATGATTTTCAATTATTTGATTAGATTGTGTTATGGGTACGCACTATGATAAGAATAATTGTTTTTCTTTTCATTTTCGATCCGTTAAGCAGATAAAATCTCTGCATTATGATTGATCGCTACGAATACAAATATGAATATTATATTAATATGAATATATTTGGTATTTCATCTACTAAACTTTCAGATAAGAAGTTTTGTGATGTGGATATGGCATTTTTGGCACTCAAATGGGCTACAATCAACAACATTGACGCATTGATATTTGCTGAAATATTCGCCCGTTTTCATCGTGAGTATACTCAACATTGCATCCCAGAATGGACCATAGCCTACTTTAAAATCACTCGCTTTGAGGTATTGCGGCGTTAAATTTAAATTTAATGTTTATAAATATTTGTTAAAAATATTTTCAAGGTTTTGAAATAAAACTATACAAATCCTACAAAGTATTTTCAATTCAAAAATATAGCTTTATTTATTTATAAATGCAAAACAAAATACAACATAAAAATGACTTAGATTTGCACATTTTACACAGTATATGTTGCATCTATAGATCTAAAAGGAGTTTGTACGGATTTTCAAGATATTCTTTTAATTGATTTGAGAATTTCGCCATCGTGACGCCATCCACAACTCTATGATCAGCCGACCAACTCACTGTTAGGATGTGAGCCTTGACTACATTCCCCTCCAAATCGAATCGTGGTAGCACCTGCAATTTTAAAAGTTACTGATGTATTAATCAGTTTTAACAACACAGTGGACTTGGGCGACCCGTGTGTTCCATGGGGCAATAAAGGTTTGTAATAATGTAAATAAAACAGACTCAATCATATAAATTTATTTTTACGTGTAAACGTCAAACGTTACATACTGATTTATTGACTGAAATAATCTATTTTTATGTACGGTGTTGAATTATGTAAGACATGTGGAAATAACTCAAATTACCTGTATTTTTCCCAGAGCACCTATTGAGACCTGGGGTGGAAATATAACAGGCTTTGTGTACGTTCCACCAACCTGAAATGTTATAATTAATTTAAATTGGAGAAAGCCCTTTAACTAAATATCAAACTATTATTGCATTGTACAATTAATGTTTTCGGAACAGCCGACTTCCTTGTTTCTCTATAACTTCCTCATGAAAAATATGATTAAAGAAGTTTCTAATAAACTTCTTTAATCATTTTTTTTCAAATATTTTGCTGTATTTACAATCAAGGTTCGTCTAACAGAGGATAAAAAACAGACATTTCAATTTTTTGGATATTTGCGGGCGTCTCCTCATGCATTCAGAACATTTTTAAGCACGTAATGGCGTTCATAAAAATGTTATAGCGCAGTTATTTACGTTTTTCGCTATAACGAAGATTCATCACTTGTTTAGGGAATAAGTATGTCAGAACATGGAAGATTGCAGTTGTTAGAAGCAGGAAAATACTTAAGTGTCATTACGGTTAGACATTGATTACCTTTCTAACCACAAATTCGTTTATCAGTCTTTATTAAAGACTGTGGACTGTGGTTAAAAGCATAGGATATACTTACAATGCCAATATTAGAAAGGGTAAAGGTTCCACCAGAAAGATCGTTGAGTCCAAGTTGACCTTTGGCACCCTTCTCTTGTAAGATGTTAAGTTCACGCGCTATTTCAATAATACTTTTGGCTTGAACTTTCTGAAAAAATTATATACTTTTTATTAATTTGCATTCTAAAATGAACTTGACATAAAAATAGTTTTTGCAGAATTATTATTTCATATGTGTAAAATTAACTCTTTATACATTTTTCTTTATATAGCTGACCCATTTAGAACTGCTTAGGGTCTGAAAACGGAAATCCGGTAATTTTTGTAATTCTAATAGTAATCTGAATAGTAATTGTAATCCGTTCAACAAATTTAAATTATCACAGCTTTCAGAAAATTATATCACTACCTATTAGGAATACTCACTTTGATTACTGGCACCACCAAGCCATTAGGGGTATCCATTGCCACCCCTATATTGTGATTAGCTTTGAAAATGAGATTTTCACATGCGTTGTCGAGGCTACTGTTAATAATTGGATGTGAAGTGAGACTCATGGAAGCCGCTTTAATGATTATTGGCATATACGTTAGTTTCACCCCCCGTTGTTGAGCTACATTCTTGAGGCTTTCCCTTGTTTCAACCAATTTTGTGACATCATATTCATCACTGAATACAAAGTGTGGAATTTTCTGAAAATCATATTAAATTAAATTATCCAATCCCCTGAATTCGGAGTCCCGTAGAATTAAAATTCCTCCTGAATTACTAGGCTTATAGATGTTATATTTACTCACATCATTCTTTTAACATTATAACTAAATTGTATTTTAATAATAATTCGACTTCTTTGCGGTGTACCAAGATAGATCTTAGCAATACAACTGTGAAAACAGTATCTAATTTCAAGCAGTATTTTGGCGTGATACGCGTACAATAATACAGACAGACAAACAAACAAAAGTCCTAAAAATGATTGCTAACTAGAAATGGCTTATATTGCTTTTATAAATTTTACACATTCATTTTTCTCAAATATCTTCAATGCACAGATATCGTCTAGTTATAATTGTATTATATAGATGATCAATCTATATAATACAATACTAAATAATAATAATATAAAAAAACCAAAGAAAATCGTAGAAATTACGGAAGAAATAAAATTACCATTGCTTCCGTCATGGACTTCACCATTGCTTTGATAAAGCCGGTGACTGGCACGACTTTATCGTCCAGGAATATTTCGGTTTTAGCTCGAGTCTCCACAACCGGTATTGATTTCACCGGCACAGGTGGTGCTGGCGGGACATCGTTTGATTTATCTGCGCTGATGTTTAAGTACGATAACACGTCTTCTTTTAGTACTCTACCATCTCTGCCGGTTGCGTTTACAGCACTTAAGTCTACCTGAAACGATATTGAGTCAGGTATTAGTAAGTTCTTTTCATTCGTTTTTTTCATCATTCATTCGCTACACCTAAGGAGATACGGAAGTGCACGCAATTACGGTGCTTCAATGATAACTGTAGAGGCAACGTCCATTGTATTATTTTCTTTTATAGGGGTAGCGGTTTTATTTTATAGGGGGCGACAATTTTTGCAGTCGGTCTAAATTAAGTCTATCTGGGTGACAGTACATGCGGGTATCATATATATACTACATAACTTGTAAAACTGACCTAGGCCTATATATTTTTCATGTTACCTTAATGTAGTTGCACTTATTATATTTTTGTACATTTTTAATTTCACTGCAGCTACCCGCTGCTCTCCATTGCAACAAATTGAAACTGAATTAGTACCATAAGTTATCAATTAAATATTTTAAAACTTTGTCCGAGTATTGAAATGAACTGATAATATTTATGTTATTGCGTAATTACGTTAACATTTGAAACTAACTTTAAATTGGGCCGCAATTCTTCTAACAGCTGGCGTTGTCAATACTTTTACTTTCTGAGTTTTCTCATTATTCTCTAATTTTTGGTCTGTCTTCTCCTCAATTTCAGTTCCTACGTCTTGATCTGCACCTGTTAAGCATTAATCAAGATAAATTATGAGTAAAGAGTAGAGCATAGCGATTGATGAAATTTTTCGAAAATGTTAACGATTTGCTTGAATTGTAATAAAAATGCAATAGCAAAGAAGTCATTGTGTAACATTTAAAACATACATTATAGTAGGCTTACTTGTATCAAGAACAACTTTGACTTAACTTTGTTTGACCTAAACAAATATTGTTACAAACATATACAGGATGTTTGCTGATAGTTTAATGATATTGTAAGGGCGAAATCTACATTTAATTATATCGACAAAATCACCAAAATATTATGGTGAAATACCACCATCATACTATTTAAAATTTTTGGTTGTACCTATAGGTACTGTAAAATCGAATATAATAGTCGTATGGACAGAAAAGCTCAAAACGCTATAATAATCTCTTAATTCATCGTAAAGAATCAGCGTGAAATTTTAACTTCCTAAGTTAAAAAAAAAATTAAAAATTTTAATTTAATCAAATGTCTATTTTCTTTAAAACTTTTACTAAATATTTGGAAACTAGATTTTTATAGATTAGGCCCTTTAATTATTTAACGTATTACCAAATACCCTGTATACCTACAACTTGATGACGTAAGCAAAATGTTCGTGGTTGCAGAGTACATTAATTTCGTGACGTTACTACACGAATGACGTAACAGCAAATACGTCATAGTGGATTACATTTCCAGGTCATTATAAGTAGGTACTTAGTTTCTGAATTTAAACACACAGTATCTAGATTTTTAGATATCGTATAAAGGTAGGTAGCATTCAGTTCACCTGATGCGACTTACCGCCGCCTATCAGCATTAGTTATCATCCTCAAGTTCGATTGAATCGTATCTGACGTTGACCACAGATGCGTTACTACTCCTGAGGTCAAAGATTTAAGTCTCGTGTGTAAATATAGCCATATAACCACGCGTGTTCAAACCGAAACATGAATTGTTTCACAGGTTTATGAAGGCAAGATAAAATGGTTCAATAAGTGTACCTTTTTCAGTACTTTCGACTTCTATATCAACAAGAGGTTGGCCAACAAGAGCAGTTTCATCCACTTGGTGGTAGAGACGTGTCACCACTCCATCGTACCGGCTGGTTATCGTCACAGCTGCTTTATCGCTCTGCACTTCGCAAATGTTGTCAAATTGTTGAACTTTGTCACCAACTTTTACGAACCTGAGGTTGTGGATTATGAAAAAGTCTATAATAGTTTTAAAATCTTTATGATATCGCTGATTGCATATAAAATAATACTTAAAATTGTGTTTTTATAATGTCAGAATGATTATTTATATATCAGTAATTTTGTAATTATATTAAATCATAGCAAATCAAACTAGTGTCCGACCGAACTTTCGGTTTCGGTTTCGGTTTCGGCAAGTTTCGACGGAAAATTAGAGTTTCGGTTTAGTTTCGGTTTCGGCAGAAAATATGCCGAAACTATGACCGAAACCGAAACTACCTT
>DWNR01004819.1:0-10589 GCA_018250455.1 Polygonus leo
GGTGCTGCAAATGTCCATAGGCGACGGTGACTACTTACCATCAGGTAGCCCGTCTGCCTTATTGCTAGGTTTAGATAGAAAAAAAATAATAATAATAAAGGACATGATATCAGTTCAACGAACATAATCGTCTTGCCAATACATTAGGTGTAACGATTACACGATCCTACTCTATAAAGTAACTTACCCAACATGCTAACACAATAACACATCCATCATCCGTACATATTATAGTATTTTATGTCCATGTTACTAGAACACCAATCACACGCTAAAGAACGTCGCCACGCCAACAGCCCGTAGCTACAATTTTAGATGTGTCAATTCAATAAACAAATTGAAACTTACCTGAAAAGGGTTGATTTTTGCATAAATATCATAATTGCTCATTCTCATTTGGGTGTAAATGATCTTTCACTCTTTTAATGGATCCACACATGTTACTAGGAAGGGTTCCGTATGTTTTTTTCCAATACCTGCATTTTAATACATAAATCGTTAAAATGAAGGGATAATCGAACTAAACGTGTAACGTATAGCAGAAGAAATAATATTTTGTTGCTTGGAGCTTGGTATTGGAATATTTGGAACCAAAAGCAAAACACAACTGTCCAGTTTATTTGTGACGTAATGATATAAAAAAAGTTTTTGATCATGGCTGCGGCGTATGTTGTGCTTGTATAAATGTTATAAATAATATTTATAGCGTAAAAATCTTAAAAACCAACATGGGGACGTTTGCAAAATTTATTTCTGATTATTGCAAAACTTGGGATAAATCAGGACGAGATCATTTGTAAGTTTCCATACATTTATTTGTTTGGCTTTTGTGATGAACCACATGTTGATATGTAACCTTCGAGTTTACGTGCTTATTTCATGCCTAAAACCATGAAAAATTGTATATTCAAGTATGCCGTAGTATTATTAAGTTAACCAATTATTTATCTGCATTTGAACTCTACACTATTTGTAAATATTGTACTTGTTTTGCACAAGATGAAGTTTTCCTCAATAAAAATGTTATGTGGCTTCAATGCTACAGAGTAATGTATTATTATTCACTATTAACATTTGATAACTGTATGGTTTTACAATTTACTTTAAAAAAGTTGTTCATTCACTTGACTTGACTTGTTCTTACTAGTCTTGTAATGCCTCTGACATATTTTTTTCTACTATACACAAATTTTACTGTATTAATTAATTCTGTAAAGAATTAAATATACATTTTACATAATTTTAAGATACAATGAATAATTTATGATTTCTTTGAAATTTTATTTTTGCAGTGTAAAATCCATCACCCAATATGTTAAAGTTGAATCAAAGAGTCCTTTATTTGGTAAATCTGGGAAGTTGTCTGGACTATCTCAAAATATATATGACTTGCTGCTATGTGGCTTAAGAGGGAATTTAAAGAGAGATGCCATCATATCGGTTCTTCGAGAAATTTCAGTAAGTGAAAGGATCAAAGTACCCAAGCATAAATTTCATACTTAAAAGTCTTATAAAAGGTACATTATAATACTAATTCAAACCAGAGCAGTATTGAAATTTCTATCAGTTGATAGATATATAATTTAAATGCTGATTGATACTTTTGATGCTACTTCTATGAATTTTGATGCTACATTAATTTTTAACTTCAATCAAAAACCTTGACAGAACTATACTACTTTTTTTTGATGAGTGATGATTATTTGTGTCCAGAACTAACATTGATTTATTTCTAGGGTCTCCATCCAGACATACCTTCAATTATATTAGATGTGATATGTGTGTTAGATGCTGAAACATGTACAGATATACAAAATGAAGAAAGATCTAACTTCTGTTCTATGGTTAGAGAGCTTGAGTCTTTTATGTCTGACAAATTGTTAAAAGAAAGATTAGAAATAGATACCTTGCAAGATGTTGGCACATTAAAGAGCAAGATATTTTATACTAAATTTATTAAAATTAAGACCAAATTATAGTAAGTATCATTTAAAAGACACAGGTAATCCCTTTTTATATGAATATTTGTAAACAAACTATTCTGCAACTTTATTTCATTTTCAGCTATAAACAACGGAAGTTCAATTTATTTCGAGAAGAAAGTGAAGGCTATGCTAAGTTAATTGTTGAATTAAACCAAGAAATATCAGAAAATACAGAGTGGAAAACATTACTTGAAATAATACAGTCTCTGATAGGTAAAACATTGTTTTTATAACAATAACAGCAAACTTTATAAACATTATGAATTAATTGTTAATCACATTATAATATTTCCTTTCAGGTTGTTTTAATTTAGACCCAAACAGGGTTTTAGACATAATATTAGAATCATTTGAAGCACGACCACATCTAGACAAATTATTTATATCTCTCATTAAGAATTACATGGGAGATCCACAAGTGATATCAGAAGTTTTAGGTTTTAAACTTGGAAATATGGAGATATTAGATAATTACAAAGAACCACCTGCACTAATGACTATAATAGCCTTATTGTTACAGTATCAAGTTATATCTTTGGATGATATCTATCCTTGGGTAAGTATTTGTTATTATAAAATACAGTGGAATCTATTTCATATGGAATTGAAGGAAAATGACAAACATATAAGACAAAACATATTGTAGAAATAAGCAGCCTTCTCTTTTTGTTATTTTGTATTTATTTTAATATAGAGAAACACATACACAGCATATTAAGTCAAAATAAATATTGTACATAATAAGTACTTAAAGAAAAAATATCATTATTTACTTAAGAAATTATTAAAGTTTTTCTGTTTTTTTCATTATAAGTTCAATACACCACACCATAGTAAAAAAAAGGACATAAAAAGCGACATAATAAATATAAACAGCCATTATATCTGACTTTGTTAAAGGATTTTATATAAAAACGAAACTTTGTTGTGTAATTACTTCATATTAGGGGTTGGTGAATATAATCGTGAGTCATAATAAAAGGATTCTAATGTATATGCAAATGTTAAATTTATTGTAATCTCTAATCAAATAATAAATTTTAGCTACGTCCGGACGATTTACTCATGGCCAAAGAGGCAGATAAAGAACTGAAATTGGTGCAGGATTATATTCGTAAGCTTAATATTGTATCTACCAAAGGACCACAAGCTAATGGACCCACAGAATTTATTGAAGAGAAGGCTGATCCTCAGGTAACATAATCTTTATTTTATCTAGACCTGTTTTTTTGTTTTATAACTACAAGGCTGAGCAGTAATTAATTTTGGGTGAAATTATGTGGTAGGTTTACTATTACCACATAATTGCGTACTCGCACACATGTTAGTAACAGATAAAGGAGTAGATTGTGAATGGATGCTGTGCCAATTACATAAAAAGTGGACTTGTTGTGCCATTCCAATGGATTGTGTTATAGTTATCAACTCTATTTTATATAGTTACTAGGAATATTGTAATAAACATGTTTTTCTATGTTCAGGAATACTGGAGCAATCAGAAGTTAGTTTTAGGCGAGGCACTACTTAAAGTGACGGCTTGGCGAGAGTTTGCTGCGTTGTCTGCCCGATTACCCACGACCAGCATGGCGCCCCGTCCAGCTGCTGCTCTGTGTAAAATGCTTAATGCTTTGGTTGAACCTCTTTATAGAACGTAAGTTTGATTTCTTAATCTATAACATTACATGTTTAGAAACTAAATATAGTTCGAAGTTCCAAGTATTTGATGGAATGTGATTTTTAATCATTTTAAGATTGCCAAATGATTGAATAATGAAAAGAAACCAAATGATTGAATCTAATCTTAGCCCAATTATTTAACCTCAAAATGTCTAGTAGTTGATATATATAATATTTTTTACATCACTCAATAATGTGACTATTATAGTACTATATTATTCATTTTCTTTGTACCGGCCTTATTAATAGGCTAAAATATTTATACTTAATAGTACATTAAATATGTTTGCTTCATTTTTAGACATTGCCGAGTTGCACCAAAGATTATAGGGAAACCAGTGCCCCCATTAAAGTCTAGTCTAGCTCCACCAGCTTGTAAAACATTTGAAGATATGCGTGACACAGTTATTCCAGCTTTGATATTGTTGGGACCGTCTCTTCATTGCGATCCAGTGCTGATGTATAAAGTAAGAATAATATAAACGTAAACTATATGGCATTAATATGAATTGCCGTTCTTATTAATGCCATACCTGTCTAATAATTTAACCAATTTATAATTTTTCAGATAATTCGTATACTTCGAACGTCACGCTCCCTCAAAGAAGATCCATTGTATCATGAAGCACTTACAGTATTAGATACTGCAATTCTCCCCGCTCTCACCTTGATGGAAGGAAATTGTTGCATGGCTGAAGAGGTTTACACATTACTCAAACTGTATCCATATCAATGCCGGTATTATCTTTGTTCCACATAATTTGTTTTATGAATCTTGACCAGAATTTATGTGTTTTTATGTTAATTTTAGTTACTGCTTATACTCACGTTGGAAGAACGAATCAGGTGAGCGCATACCGTCTTTAATGCGCGTTCGCGGCAATTCCTTGCAGCGAATCAAACACATAATGAAACGAGTTTCCAAAGAAAACATTAAGCCGCAAGGGCGTCTTATCGGAAAATTATCGCACGCGGCTCCAGCGTTTCTTTTCGATTATATGCTTCTCCAAGTGAGTAAAAATACGTGTTATTTCTAGTCCTTATCTGAGGCTATACTGGGATCCTTTCTACTTAAAGAGCTATTGGCAGTTTTTAAAAGCTTGAGGCTACCTTTTTGCAATGTTTAGCAATACTATATTCCAGTTTTAATCTGGTCTGATGATCCAATTTATTTCTTAGAAGGATTGATATACTTGTGGGTGGCAACTCTATTTGCGTTTGATAGACCTGATTATAAGTAACTTAAACCTAGATAGTTAGAATGGCGCTAAATGTATTTGAAGCTGATCACAAGTATGTTGTTACTCTGGAAAACTGAGAAAACTTTATTTTATGGGCATTTTGCTCGATAATATGACCACAGTTTATCGATTAAAACACATCCCCTTTGTAACGGAATATGCACTATGCTTTTAATACTATTTTTTCTTCGAGCATCCAAAACGCTCACGCATACATCTAGTACTGTAGCTTACAAATAAATCTACTTAATTCCAAACACATTGCGTGTAACCAGATCCAAACGTACGACAACCTGATCGGGCCGGTGGTGGAGTCGCTGAAGTACCTGACGTCGCTGTCGCTGGACGTGCTGGGCTACTGCCTGGTGGAGGCGCTGGGCGCGCGCGGCGCGGGCGGCGGCGCGGCGCACCCGCCCTGGCTGCAGGCGCTCGCGGCCTTCGCTGGCGCCGCGTTTAAGAAGCATAATATTGAGCTGACGGCACTGCTGCAATTTGTTGCTAACCGGCTTAAGGCGCATCAGAGGTAATGTGTTGATTGTTAAGTTTGTTGATGTACGTAAGCGACAAAAATGTAGTTATATTTCATAACAATTGATACTGTCCCACTGCTAAACGGCTGTCACAATGAGGAAGATTTAGGCCATAGTGGACTATGTCACTATGCCACAGTCAAGTATATAGTAGTACATAACAGGATTTCACACATCCTTACTTTTTTTTACAAACTCTTTGGTTACAAGAGTCCGTCCATCCGTTTGGACTTCCTCAGCATACGTCTGAGAAGGATAGTCCATAGGCCATAGTCATAGTCCACCACAGCAAAGTACATAGTAGTAGATTTCTCACGTCCATACTTCTTTTAATAAACTCTTAAGTTACAAGAGACACATCTGTCTGGATTTCCTTAGAATGTGTCTCTTCACCGTAAAGCATGTGATAATTACATAGTAATGGTTATGTAGCAATGTATTTGCAGTAGGTATTCCTGATCTCTTTTATATCATCTTAATATGGAATATAGTGTATAATTTTGCTGATATATTTAGTTTTCCACTAGTCATTTATGTAAATAAGTACAATATTATTTCCATATTACAGTCAAGACTTGCTAATCCTGAAAGAAATTGTCCAAAAGATGGCTGGAATCGAAGCAGCAGAAGAAATGACACCTGACCAATTAGAAGCTATGGCTGGAGGCGAACTCCTCAAAGGAGAGGTAACTAATCAAATATCTGTTTTAATAAATATAATAACTAAATAATTAAGTGATTTTGTAAATAAATTACACCATTTTTACTTTACAGGCTGGTTACTTCTCTCAAGTGCGAAATACTAGAAGATCTTCCGCCCGACTAAAGGACGCTATTGTTGGCAACAATTTAGATATTGCTCTTTGCATTTTGTCTGCACAGCAAAGACATTGCTGTGTCTGGAAAGGTATTATAATTTTCATAATACATAATAAAAAAAAAATATATAAGTAAATACTTAAACTTCTATTTTAATTGCCCTTAAATATCTATTTATAGAATATGCGGAGGATGTCCCTACACCTGGCGAGCCACCAGGATCTCAGTTGAAAGTCGTAGGGAGATTGGCTGACCAATGTCAGGATGCTTTAGTGCAACTTGGAACTTTCCTTGCGTCTTCGCACGCACCTGATGAGTACGCCGCTAGGTTGCCACCTCTACCGGTAAGTCTAAGCGGTGATTTTAATTTTAATTATTTATTTAATTTATGTATGTATGAAATTAATACTTGCATTGATTATAAAATACTCTTAAAAAAATGTTGTGCTCGTAATAATGTATAACTTTTGAACCTAAAAGAGCATGCAATTTAGGATGAAAATTCTTTACAAGTAGTAGATGAGCACTAATTTTAGTAACTAAGAACTCATTTACATAAATTGAACTTAACTAGTTAAAACACAAAAGAGATTACCATTTAATAATGTTTACATTATTTTCTTCAGGAACTGCTTCGGGATTACCATGTAGACGCTGATGTAGCGTTTTTCCTGCACCGCCCAGTGCTAGCTCAAAAAATAACGGCTAAAGTGGAAATGCTGCGTAAGAACACGGATTCCAAAACAGATACAACAGAGAAGAGCATAGAAAGATATACCATTGCTGCACAAGATGCTTTGGAGCCAATAATTAATTCAATAACACCATTGCTACCTACCAGGGTTTGGGAAGACATATCGCCAGAGTTTTATGTAACTTTTTGGTAAGTTACAAATTAAAAAAAAATATTTTCATATTTGGAGATTGCTGCTAAAATATGGCTTTTGAAGTATTAGTGCAATTTCCTCGTATTTTCCATGTTCTTTTGGGATCCATATATGTAAGCGATAAAATATTATTCGCCTATCTCTTTTTAGGTCCTTATCAATGTATGACCTTAGAGTCCCAGTAGAGAGTTATGAAAGAGAAGTGGAGCGCTTGAAAACAGCAGCAGCCAGTGCCGCTAAGGATATGTCACAAGGAACCAAAGGAAAGAAGGAACAGGAGCGTTTTAATACACTTATTGACAAGTTACAGGTAAAATTATATTAGTTGAATGTGAACTTAGAATAAAACAATTAGCTAACTGAGCAATAGAAATTTGTTTAAATAGATGAATAAAATTGTTAAAGTGACTGTTTGTAATTTTAAAGTATAACATAATGTATGTTTTACATTATTGTCCGATTTTAAGTCTTCTGAAGTACCAACTGATTGCCTTGGCCGAGGTAGGGCTCGAATCCTATTTGTGATTGAATACAAACTGGCTGTTGTTCACCAGGCTAATTTAGTCATGGTGGAGTTGTTAAGCCCATAAGAAATTGGGGCACTATAGAGAATTTTTTCTAATGTTTGATTAACATTGCAATTAAGTGTTAATTATTAGATATCTAAAATGACAAAAACAAACGTTTTTGTGAGCATGCTTTTGGTTGTCCGTGACAAGAGCCTTTTGGGTCACGTCACGGACATACGATTCCCGAGTGCCTTTGCAGTAAAGATGACCTGGGTGCTACCAATATTTCATCTGATTTACTATTTCAACGCGTATGGAGGCTTTATACAGCCTCTACAAATTGGGTTACAAAGCCCAATATAATAATCCCGCTATAATAAGAAAAACAAATCGTCAACTCAAAGTGCGTGTTCATCCAGGAGGAGCGGCGCCGCCAAGAGGAGCACGTGTCGCGCGTGGCGGCGCGCCTCCGCCGCGAGAGCAGCGGCTGGTTCCCCGCGCGCGCCGCCAAGTCCGCGCGCAACGAGGCCGTCACGCGCCTCATGCAGCTGTGCCTGTTCCCGCGCTGCGTCTTCACCGCCGCCGACGCGCTCTACTGCGCGCAGTTCGTGCACACCGTGCACGCGCTCAAGACGCCCAACTTCTCCACCCTGCTGTGTTATGATAGGGTGAGTGTTATGGCCTGTAGATACATAGTAGAGTGATGACGCATCAGCGTCTTTATAATTTTACGTACTTGATTTATATAAATCTGAATAATCCTTCGAAATTAATCGTGTTCGAGAAGTACTTAAATTTTTGCCTATGCAGTACACATTGCAATATTTTCGATCACGCGCGTATGCAAGCTCGTAATTGTTTTTTTTATACGAATTCTGTTAAATTTAAAGTAACAACAAGACTTTTTATTTAATGCTATGTGTGGAGCAGTATTTTAACCGACCTAAGTTTATTACCACCGCTCTGTAAGGTGTTATTGTTATGGGGAAGGATCTGAAAAAAAAAACTGCATTATATCAGTCTGCTATAGCCAGAGCAGCCTAATTGCATTGTAGAAAATTTTAACCTTATCTCCTAATAAAAATGATAAACCACAAAACCAAAGCGACCTAAAATTGTAAAAAACTATGTTCAGCCGTTCTGGCATGAAACATTATTATTTTTATATAATGACGATTAATAAATAGGTAAAAATCGCTAAGATGCAGTTATGCCATTTTCGTAGTAGCTGTTTTATATTACGTGCATTTCACGCATGTGTTGCCTACCGCAGCTGTTCTGCGACATAACGTACTCGGTGATGTCGTGCACGGAGGGCGAGGCGGCGCGCTACGGCACGTTCCTGTGCAAGGTGCTGGGCACGGCCATGCGCTGGCACGCCGACCGCGCCGCCTTCCACCGCGAGTGCGCGCACTACCCCGGCTTCGTCACCAAGTACCGCGTCTCCAACCAGTTCTCCGAGGCCAACGATCACGTCGGATATGAGAACTACAGGTGAATACGCCGTTGCATATCTTGTTCTGTAAATTGGCAATCATAATTTTATTTTAGCATGATTTTCGGTGAGTGTAAGCTTATCATAAAAATAAATGAAATTGGTAATTACATTTGGCCTCAGTGTTGTACATTTGTAATATTTTTAATCAGAATACATGTAAAATATTTAAAAGTATATCTGCGACACTTGTGATTGTATATTTGTATTCATGTTCTCAATTTTTTTTTTTAATTTTCTGCCTACCGGTTGTAGACGCCTACTAAACAAATGTCTAATAATGATTTTGTTATATAAATGGGAAAACCTATTTCGAAATTAAGGAAAGACTCCATTCGACTAATTTAATGTTATATGTATGATTTATTTTATATTCCCATTATATAAATTTTTATGTTATATTACTACAAGCAGTGCACTTAACTGTATCGTCTGTATCTAAAATAAAGTTTGTTTATTTAGGCATGTATGCCATAAATGGCACTACAAAATCACCAAAGCGATGGTGGTTTGCCTGGAGTCTGGAGACTACGTACAGATTCGCAATTCCTTGATAGTACTTATTCGCGTACTACCACACTTTCCTGTTTTGGCTAAACTGGCACAAATCATCGAAAGAAAAATTGAAAAGGTAAGAAACTGCTAAAATATGGTTGCATTATTTGAAAAAACATTGAAAGTGTTTTTTATGATCTATATACCGTTTTTTTCTAGGTTAAGGAAGAAGAGAAAACAAATAGACCTGATTTGTATGTGTTAGCGACAGGATATAGTGGGCAGTTGCGCAATAAAATGCCAAATATGATGAGGGAAAGTGATTTCCATCAGGTGAGTGTAGTCTTAAATGAAGACTTTTATAATTACATTATAATTACATACTGTTATCAAATATTCCAATCATTAGTCTTCTATAAAATGATTGGTGAATTAATGAATTTATAACGGAATTAAATTAATGGCATCAAATGTATGGAAAAAAGACCAGACATTCTAAGGATTTGACATAACTGTATTAGCAATAGCAAATTAAAAACAATTAAATATAAAATACTGCACCTTAATTGTCCGATTTATTTATTATAAATACTAGTGTATTTATGCAAACGACAACAATAATTTCGTACATAGTCATACCGCGTATAAATACTAAGCAATCGCTAAAACGCTACGCAATGACAAATAGCTGCAAAATATTCATCGACCCCAACGTAATCATTGATTAAAAATAAATTTACTTTGGCCATTGTTAAAATTTACTAAATTTAAACACTTAAACATTTGGAGGTATGATATCCTGTAGGCCATTTTAAGATTATAAATCTATTGCTATTGTATCAATCAAAGTGTGTAATGTAAATATTATTTTCGTCGAGATCGTGAAACAGGTGGGCGAGCAGAAGGCGGGCGCGGGCGCGGCGGCGGGCGCACCCGTCAAGGCGGAGCCGG
>DWNR01004820.1:0-10588 GCA_018250455.1 Polygonus leo
CTCGGGCAGGAGTCCAGCCTGGGACACTGCCACTACGGCGCACAAAGCGATGATCTGAAAATATGATTTGATTATAGAATGTTAGCTGGAATTTTTTATAATATAAAATTGAGTAATTTTTTCCATGGTCTTCTATCACTTACCTTAGAGAACATATTTAATTTGTTTTCTATGGTGTTTGACCACTGAATGATAATTTTATAGATTTGCCTAAAGTATTTATACTGTCAGCTGTAGCTAAATCCTAAGTAGGCGACCTTGCCCAAGGTCAATTTTTGAGAATTCTGTATGTTTATACTTGAATCAAACGATATATCCTTTCTCTTATATTAGTTTACTAATATTATTAGTTCTTAGGCACAAAATCTTTTCATTTCACCGGAAATTGGAGTGTAAGATACTCCGATTTATTTAAAATTCATTATATATAATTTAAAAAAAAACTTATACTTATATTGCAATATGTTATTTTCCAAATATACTGTTTGATAAGCCATGTACCGGAGTTAGGCAGAATGTCATATTTTAACCGATTTTCAAAAGAAGTTTATTTATTTGGATTGTACATTTTCTTACAATGCTAAACAGCAAGACTGCCTGCTGTTCACCTGATAGTAAATGTTTGCAACCAAAGCCTCAACTGTATTTTGTATAATGAACCGTTTAAGTTCTACTACATATGTAAATCTGTTTATACAATTATGTCATAAATCCATTTTTTAATCATAAGTCCGTATGTATGGCTGAATACTGCCATTTCTTGATAGTTATTTGTTTCATGCCAATTAAAGCCTCGTGCCTTTATCCTCTTCTTTCTTTTTACGTGAAACTGTATAGTATTTTCCGGCGTGCCTGGACAATATCAAACTAACAAGCAGGTAAGATTGCGGTTAAGCAATGACAAAAATATCGTAAGTTAATATGAAACACTCACAGTTACAATTTATAATTAATTTTATCGATTGAATTAATTAGCTAATAATCAATGACCTAGAGAACAGGCCCGTTTGACAAATTGTACTACTACTTCCATGCTAAAAGAAATTAAAACATATGCAAATATCAAACTAAAATAAAAAATTGCAATTTTTTTGATTGAAATGCCTTGCAACAAAAATAATTTGTTCGTTATAAATTCTAATTAAACATTAATGATTTTAGGGTTCCGTAACCAAAGAGTGCTATTGGGATCCTATTTCTAACTTCCTGGACCTTATTACTAAGTTCTTCCTGCTCTAGAACTGCAATATGTAGACACTTAAAATTTTCTCTAAATAGGTTTTACTATATGGTGTATAATTACCGAATGTATAGAATATATAAAATATTATAATATGTATATATTCTTCGTATGCCGCTGCAACAAAAAATACAAAACTTCAAAGATAATGCGGGACCTTCAAACAAAAAGTGTATATTTTCCTGATTTTTAGCTTATCTATCAAACCTTCATAAAGTATGAAAGGAGGCGTGAAATTGCATAAAATATGTTTGTTGTCATGCTAATATATTATAAAAGTAAAGTAATAATCAGTCAAGTATGAGATGAATTCGCAAACAAATAGTGATTCAAAATAAAACTGTGAAACGGTAATGGTTTACTGTATGGCACCCCCGTTTTAAGCTCAACTTTTTTTTAATTTTTAGTATTTCTTGTTATAGCGGCTACAGAAATACAAAATCTGCGAAAGTTTCAAGTATCTACCTATTACGGTGTAGAAGATACAAGCCTGTAACAGACGGACGGACGGACAGCGAAGTCTCAGTAATAGGGTTCGGTCTTTACCCTTTGGGTACGGTACTCTAAGAAGTAATTATTAAAAAAATATATACTTTATACGCTTCCTACACAATATACGCTTCCTTTTTATTAAAATTCAAAATGTTAAAAAATACGAACTATGTAAAAAACCAAAAAAAACTGTTTTTTATTTTACTTTCACTGATTTTTTATAAATTTCTAAGTTCCAAATAAGAACTTAAAAAAGGCGGTTAAATAAAATTTAAAATTCAATTGTTAATGAATTGTATCATACTTTTTGTATACTAAAACATTAGAAGTACATTTTTGCCTAAAAATGATTAATATTATAACAAGAATGTCGAAAAAATAATCATCATTCATAACAAATAGGTATAAATAAAATAGTAAATCAAGTTTCTAGCAAGATGCATTTAAGACAAAATTAAAACGCCTTGGTAATATCTCATAGCATTTCGACTTGTGCACTCCAATGATTATAGAAATAAAAAGGTTTTAAATCCTTTAAACTTTTACTTTACAACTAAAACTTATAAAATATAGTGTAATATGATAAGATTGTAAAATAAAATAGTTAAATAATCTAGCTTGTAGAATACATCATTTCGTTAATTTAACCATGGTGAATACGTCTTCTAATAGTATCTTCATCAATTATCATTTTTAAAACATTCTCTAATTTTAAGATTAAAAGTATTATTTCGCATATTTCTTTCGCATATCTGACTATTTACCAAAAACAACGTTTAAATAACCAATGTCTATCATATTTTGACATTTAAAAAATTGTAAGTAGGTACATTTATAATTTAAAAAAATGCAACTACCATTATGTTTGTATATAGGAATCTATAGGTAGGTACAGTTCTTTACTATTATCTGATACAAATGATAGAGTGAAAAGACAACATATGATTAGCGTTTTATTATTTATACATTACAATAAATAAACAATCAACAACAGTGCGTAATCAGGTCTTTTTATAATTAGTGGTAATACTGAGGAACGGCGGCGGAGTGGGCGGGGGCGGCTTTGGGCGCGGTGTTGTGCACGACGGCGTTGAAGCCATTGTGGGGGTCAGCGGTGTACTCCACAGTCCTGATGGAGCCGTCGGCCTCCTGGAAGGAGTATGAGCCCTTCACAACGTCGCCGTCGCGGGACTCGTGCTGCTGCTTGTTGTCGCCGGTGTGGCCGTCAGCGACCGAGTAGTTGTACTCGTACTTGGCAGGAGCCTATGAATTAATGTCATCATCAGTATTTTGTATGCTTGCAGAGCAATATATGAGCTAGCATGGTAAGGTGTGATAGCCTAGTAGTTGGAATTCGTACCTATCACACGTGGGGTCCGGATTCTAATCCCAGCAATCAGCTCTAACTGTACAAACTATGTTTGTATTTTAACTTAAATTGTCACTTGCTTTTTGGTAAAGGAAAACATAGTGAGGAAACCTACACATTTAGGTGTGATGGTGTTAGATTAAAAAAACTCAAGGGTGTGTGAAGTCTACCAATTGCCACTTGGCCGTAAGACCTAAAATCCTTTTCATAGTGAAAAAGACCCGTGCCCAGTAGTTGGACAATAATGGGTTGTGATGATGATGGTAAAGATGTAACACTTACGTATTTCTCATCCTGGTGAGCCACGGCGATGGGCGCGGAGTAGGCGACGGCAGGTGCATGGTAAGCAGGCGCATGGTAAGCAGGGGCAGCTACGGCAAGTTGGGGCTGCTCATGGCGCACGATGCTCTGCGAGGAGACGGCGGCGGCCGAGGAGTAGTGCGCGGGCGCAGGCAGGAGCCCAGCCTGGGACACCGCCACTACAGCGCAAAGAGCTACAATCTGAAAAATAAACATTATTATTAATTCTCAATTTCTAAAATAAAATTTCTCAAAACAAAAAATTAAACATGATATATTTTTAATTGACAGAATAAAACTTACTTTAGAGAACATATTGGTTTCTTTGTTACTATTACGTACTTAATGCTACAATAAGTATTTAGATCAATATTTATAGTCGCGAATTATATTAGTAAGTAGGGGAAGTTGTTAAACCAGCTTCTATTTTGACCATGACCTGAGTCAAAATTCGCTAATTTCCATTCACTGTACCTGATACCTACAATATGATGAGTGACATTTTATTTATATGAATGTGCGTGGGCTGTATTTTGTGATCAATAAAATTTAATTTCAATGGTGACAAATAATTTCAATTCAACCTTATAGTTCATATTAGTACATACATACAGATTATACATACGGTACATACCTAATTAAATTATAAATCTTGGAGGATAAAACACATCTGAATATCTAATTTTATAATTAAAAATCGCATTTCTCGGTTTTTTGTGACTACAAACTCACTCCTCCGAAACGGCTCGATTATTTTTTTTTATTTTTTTGTATATGTATGTATGTATGTATGAGAATGAGCCTTAATGTATATTTCATACTGCTAGGTGATTAGGTATATGTGATTAGGTAATAGGTTATTGTCGATTTTTGAGATTTCAATCAAACCACCCACAAATAGGTAGCTGAAATCGTTTCCGGGGTCAGGTAGTTGTACCGCATATCACGACAAATTTTGTTATTTTTAAGTATAAAAATCATGCGCCAATATGTTTCTCCGGGCTAATTAAAAAAATCATCGAATTGATATTAACATAATTTCGCACAGATATGTCAATGTCGATATTTATTTCAAATTATGTTCCAAATGATGAGTCACTTTTTTGTGATTATAATTGCCTGACTGCTATATATGAGACGATGTGTAAGAAATATAAATTAGACAAATCTGAGTTATTCATAGGCCTGTTACCCTTCACACTGTTTTTACCGCTCGATTAAGGGGAGTCAACCCAAAAATTTACTTCAACATATTATTTTATAACTTTAATTACTTAAAATATGTACATATTATCTTTGTGAATGTTGCAATAGAATACAAAGATTTCTTTATAGGTAGCTTGCAAATTCGAGAACTTTTACCGAAAATTATTTATAAGAACGTATAAAATCATTTATGCAACGTATATCACTATATACTAACCTCTCGTTTATAATTCTACATATTTGTAAATAGTTATTTATCGCTATCTATGTAGTTGAAATAAGTTCATTAACAATGAACTTAATTTCCAACGGGCCAGTATTCTGTGCTTCCATCAACGAAGTTTAGTAAAGGTACGTCCGAAATGAAGCCCAATTACGATACAATGAAATATTTATCAATTTTAATCTTGAAGCCATGTACAGTCAAATATATTGGCCAGTCAAATGATTAAGATTAAAGGCCATAGAGTTGTTGCCATCGTAATAGCATCTTTTTGATTTGAAAGTTTTAGTTTGGGAGGTGAGAAAATTTTTACTTAGTACTCAGGGCCAGTAACGTATAATTTTTTGCCTTAACTTACGCTATCTACGCGAAAGCAGAAGATATCACTCACATTCAATTGGTTTACATACGAATTTATTACTTCTAGAATAAAAATCTTATTAACCTGACATAGAATGAACGTTAATTCACTTTTTTTAGAAATGAATATGCTTTAGTTATGAGAGGACGCTTGGAAGTAAGGGACACCCTTAAATACGTTCGAAACTACGGTTTCGTGATTACAGAATATACCCCTTGACTCCCACAGAAAAAATACCGAACATATCATACGTACAATAGAAACAATATTAACTAGCTTCCTTCGCAAATAACAAATTGGCAAGTTGCTTATCAGCTGATCATTTGTACCGGATTCAGCTGTAGAGAGGAGTTCGTTAACAATGGAACATCGTGTTTATCGATAGAAGCGATGACAGCCAAGATAACGCAGCCACAGATACCACTCTCTTTTGTAAAAATGTGTACGAAAACGATTCGGAGTTGGGGCTTTTTCATACTGAAAGTATATTTCGCTGTCAATACTCACATTGGGATTTCCTACATGCTAGCTGCAATGAACATACAAAGCTACGTATCTGCAGGACTAAATCACAAAACAAATATAAAAATATAATATATATTTATTTACATTACTTATCCTTACACCCGGTCTGACGATGGAATGGTGATGTTTTTCGTCGATTTAACTGAACATAAAGTGTCAAACTTTAATTACAAGCAAAAATAACTTGTAGGGTATTCCTACCTCTCAATGGGGCCCGGAGTCCGAATTGGACGCACATTTCTGAATTTTTTGACGATATTAAGTGTGAATATTCAAAAGCGAATTCGAAATTGAATATCACT
This sequence comes from Polygonus leo, assembly GCA_018250455.1. NCBI lineage: Eukaryota > Metazoa > Arthropoda > Insecta > Lepidoptera > Hesperiidae > Polygonus > Polygonus leo. The sequence goes on from DWNR01004820.1 coordinate 6,019, forward strand.
GGTTCGTTGTATCGTAATTTACTCTGTCTGCCCTGCCTGTAGTTTTTGGACTAATTAAGCCCCATTTTTGGGGCTTAATATTAAACTAGTAGTTAAATATTTAAACAAGTGCAAATTAATTAAAAATAATTAATTAATGAAATTTATTTTTAATTAATTTGCACTACTTTAAATAATTTGCATTCTTATGTGCCCCGCAGTGCTTAATGAAGCACCGCTTTCATATACAGAAATTTAATCCTTCTGCTAGTGCACTAAATATTTACGGATTAAATAGTCTTTTTATGATTATCCGAGAATCTTTATATGTTTTTAAAACTCCGTTATGTTTCATAAAATATAAACCATAGATTTTTTCTATTATCACCCATTGACATCAATAATCATCCCCAAAGACAAATAATCATTCTTTAGTTTGATCACAAAAGCATTGCTACCTAAGATATTCACCTTGCGGACTAAGATATTCACCTTGTGTAGAAGTTTAGTTGGCAACCACGCCTCTCCAAACTGCTTCACTGAGGATTATGAAGGTGGCGGTGGTACCTCCCCGGTCGAACTACACGAGTTCTACCACCTGACAAAAATAAATAGTATAAGGAAAATAAAGATATATTCATTTTGTTCATACATTGCTGTGTCAGCGCTAGTTGTGGTGTTAATTTTAGGACTTTGCGGAGATCCCAGTTTGAAATTAAGACCTCTAATTAAAATCATGTATTAGAACTTCAATAACACTCGCTAATGGATGACATGTGTTGACACTCGTAAGGTCAAACTCTTTCCTTCGAATTAACATATAATCTACATAACTTATATAATTATTTAGTAGTAATTCATGGCTCATTTATTGACATAATTTTGTAGCTTATGTTCCTAATGGATTAAACAAAAGTTATAAATAAGATTTGGAAAGAAACTTTGATGCTTCTAGTTCGTGTCCAAAATAAAATATCTTCTCAAATAATCTTTTATTTTTGATGTAGTAAATACTTTCATTTTTAATTTCAGTTGTGCACTCAATTTCACGGAAAAACTGAATTCCATGTTCTGACACCATCTGTCAACCAACAACGTCGGGATGACATTTCAAACATATCTTTGTGGTTAATCACTACACTCATTTCAGTATCGAATTCGAACGTTTCCTTAAATTCTGCTTGTTTAGCGATTAAAGATCTCGACTTCGCACACAATGGATACCAAAATTATTGGGGCACTGATATTATCAGAAAAAGTGATTCCACCTTATTCTTGCCTAACTACAATCGAACTTCGGTATTAGAGATTTAGTGAAATTTATATAATAGGTGATAGGAAAGTATAAAATGGATAATAATACCTGGTTTAATCAACAGTTCGCTAGCACATTCCGATAGCGACGGTTCATCCTAAATATTTGAAGATGTCTCCAATGGTAATAATATATCGTGTTTTTACTTACATTAAAATGCACTTAATTTTTGTAAATGCTTTGCTTTTTATAAATCATTTTAATTCAAAAATATTTTTTTAAGTTTTAGTTCTAGTGTTTCAGTCCTCCTTTTAATTCTGTAACAGCAAGGAGCTTAATGTTTCACATTACACCATAATGTTTCACATGAAGCTCCTTGCATTTACAGATATGTAAGGATAAAATAGGTATATAAAATCATAACACTAAGGAGTTTTATTCGATATAATTTGTTGTATATCGCTTTTTTTCCTTTCTAACTATACCAAATCAACTTTTTTACATTAAACAAAAACATTCTTTTCCCATCCAACTATACTAAAGTTCTGTTTTTTTTTCTTCAAAACAAATATTTAACATTAAAAATAACTTAATAATGTTAATTTTGTCTTCCAGATGCTATTGTTCTTCTGCTTTGTGGGCATCAACTCAGCAGTAATCGTCGACAAACTCGATGGACTTCAAAAAGGATTCGACTCAGAAAACTCGAATGGGTGGCAGGTGTTCAAGATGTTCCATCCCCCTGGAGCTCAATCCGTTGTAAAATATGAAACCTTCGTGAGTATCGTATCTACTATACCTTCGAATTTTAGCGATGGTTAAATCTTAAACATAGTTTCTAGGCCGAAGAATAACATAGGCTAAATCCGAAATCCTGTTTTTTAATAAAAATACAATTAACATATTTGGCCAAAAATGGAGCTATGAATACCTGTTAGCTATAGGTCTGCGTACAAGTCATCCCCTATAATATGATCTGCAATCAATTTCCAGGCTTACCCCAAATACGAGTTCGAGTACGCCGTATCGGATAAGAAGACTGGTGACCACAAGCACCACTACGAGTCCCGCGATGGTCACCGCGTGCGAGGCGAGTATGGACTCGTTGAAGCCGACGGTTCCTTGAGGAAAGTGCAATACAATGCTGATGATTTTAACGGGTAAGTTGTTCATAAAAATATGACATGTTTTCTCTATTATAATTATTGAAAACATTGAACATATTATATATGCTTTCTAAAAATGAGTAATTTATTTATTTTATCGTTCAAATAACCAAACAATTGAATTTTCTCAACAATAAAATAACTACCTGCCATCCATATTACTTCAAGCAATAAAACATACAATTTTAACAAACAATTATCCTTATACAACAAAAGTCAAAACCTAACAACATAACCGTACATATAATGATCTAAAAAGATTTATAAAGCCTAAAATATTTGACATTACATTTATTGTTACAAACCCCTTGTTTCCACTTACAGATTTAACGCGGTAGTAAGCAAGACTGTTAACAGACACGGCGATGCTGCATACTCTGTATCCGGGCACACTAGACAATTTCTGCCCATCGGCCAGGGCGTAAAAATCAACCACTTCTTCCCGAGCAAGGATTACCAGTACCAAGAACCAGCTAAACTAGACAAGGAGGTCACAGTAAGCAAACCCGTGCAAGAATCTGTAGTCGAACCTTCTCAGCAAGTGAATGAAGGCAACCTCGATTCGATCGTGGCTGATTCAAGGGAACTGGTGCTCCCCGAATCCGTTCAACCCCAGCAGCAGAACAACGCCGACTATCAGCAAATTAAGAACTCAGACGCGACTATCGTTAAAATGGACACGGTAGAAGGCCCTTCCTACAATGTATTGCCAGTCAATTCTATCCCCGAACACGAGAAAGCCAATTTAGAAGTTGAAAATGTCTCCATCGTACCCATCACTGAAAACTCTGGAATTTTACTTCAGAAAGACAATGTGCACACAACGGAAGAGGAACTAGCTCATAAGGAGGACCCTCACGACTCCGAAGTAGCCTCATCTTACTACCATTCCAAAGTTTACTATGTAGGCTTTTAGGGCTAAAAACCCGTTTTTAAAATATTATGTAAATAATTTAAAAATCTAAGCTTCAAGTCATGTTATTTGTTACTATTTTGTTATTGTTGTAAAGTATTATTAAAGATTTTTGTGCACAGTTCCATCTTTCTTTCGTTTCACAAACGATACACTCCAGTAGCATACGTTTAAGTACTTGGAATTTATACTAGATGTCTCTGTACATTCATGTTCAAGTAGTAACACAGATGTCGTTGAAATATGAATGCTACGAATGAATTCGTAATATAATAACTCTGCATAATATAATTGCATAAAATAATGTTTTGTCACAATTACATGATACTTTAAATTGCCACACAATTAAGATCTGGCGTTTCATGATTTTATACTTTTAAGATGCGATCATTTCAGTTCTCTGGAATGGCAATGTGGCTTGTGGCAGACCTGAACAAGACCGCTATCCTCCATCAAATAGATTAAGTCTTGAAGTTCACCTACCTTGATACAAAAGTAACTAGATACTTATGTAAATTCATCCCAGTGCAGAACAGTAGTCCAGTACGATCAGGTAGATCTGGTACCGTCTACAATTTTAGAAATTGTAGAATTACTCTTTAACCTCTAATATCCAAGAAAATGTGTGAAAAAACAGGCAAATGAAAAAGTCCATCTATAAGATGGAGGAACTGGTATAAAATTCAGCCACTGTCCTATTCTGTTTGCAATTTGTGCATCTTTCATTTGGAAAAGTGCAAACAGTGTTTGGTACTTTTCCAACAAGTTATTCCGGATTAATTCCTTAAGAGGATTGTTAGTCATACTGAATTTCATCATTCTTGTATTTACATCACCTAATACTAACTCACAATATAAGCTCCTGTGCAATTACTCTACGAAAATTGTCATAGAAGTCCCACACATAGATTAAAAGTCAGACTATTTTTAAAGGACAATTATTAAAAAGGCGAAAAATACGTATTTCAGCATTATTTGGTACCTTTTTTATCGTGTTAAGGTAACAAACAAGCATGCAGTCCACCTGATGGTAAGTGGTCACTGCCGCCCATGGACATTAGAGGTTATTCCCGAGTACGATTGAGTTGTACTTAAGGTTGACCACAGATGCGTTACTACTCTTGAGGACTAAGATGATGCAACCACGTCCCTCCAAACCGAAACACAATAAATTGCCTCACGGAGGATTATAAGGGTGGCGGTGGTACCTCCCCGTTGAACTACATGAGTTCTACCACCTTCGATATAACTTATACG
>DWNR01004821.1:0-10586 GCA_018250455.1 Polygonus leo
GCGTGGTTACTGTCATTTATGATTAAATTGTACATCGGGTTAATACGTCTGACCATGGGACCACTTACCATATACTTACCGATAAATATTTTACCTAACATTAAATCTTACCTGACATATGTGAAAAACTATTATCAAGTTAAAATTCGACATCTGCAGAGTTCTTCATTCAGCTATATATAGTAGGTAACGCCTTCGGCTATCGTTTCGCTTCTTCTTTTCTCGAAACGTGAAGCTTCCTGAGTTTTGATTAAACCTCAGTTAAACTAATAATTTTAATGTTTATTTTAATCAGCTTATTTATAACTAGCTGACCCGCGTAACTTCGTTTGCATCATATCAGAGAGAGTGAGTCAAGTTATCCTCTTTTTTGCATCAATTTTTGTTGATACTCCGCTCTTATTGGTCGTAGCATGATGTTATATATCCTATAACCTTCCTCATTGGACTATTCAACACAAAAATATATTACCTTACGGACCTTACCCTTACCCTACCTTACCCATGGACGGGCCTTTGTGATGGTGGTCCTTTGGTTACGGAATTCTAAAAAGTGTCAGCGTTGAATACTTTTTCATCTCAGAGCACCACTCCATGTGTGTCGTGCGGTGTGTGCGCAAACATAAATGTTTGTTGTAAACTGTTTGGTTTGCGTAGCTGCCTGGCTTTCGGTACTGTTTTTTTCGTTAAAATTTTCTGATAATATTTGCCAGGTTGATAATATCCTCACCCTCCGCCACCCTCAATCCTCCTTGAAGCAATTTATTGTGTTTCGGTTTGGAGAGGCATGGTAAGCGGCTATACTAATACACGAGGCGAACATCCTACGGGGTCTTGAGGGAGATTCAATCGTACTTGGGATTATTACTGATGTCCATAGGCGACAGTGACCTCATACAGGTGGACTGCATGCTCGTTTGCTAACTTTATACCTTAAAAAATTACAACGTTTAGTTTCCTATGGTATATTTGTAAAAATGTAAGCAAGGAGGCTACTAGCAAACACTTCTAAGACATGAAATAGCTGTATGAAAATGTTTTCCGGTAAATAAAATGTGAATGTCAACCGTTTCCAATGTTTTTAGAAATGAGTCTTCGTGGAAGTATGCCTATCTGATAAATATTTTAGAATTATCAGGAAAAGGGTGTTTGATTTTCTTTGTAGGAGACTTTATTTTGTATTTACAATTAAAAATATCCCTGTACTTATATTAAATATAAAAAATAACGTTTTTATAAACAGATTTACATTTTATTTTAGAATAACAATTGTTCTAAAAATGTATAGTGGGAAAGTACAAATATGCCAAAATACTAGTGCAAAATTTTCTAAAACTATGTACACAATGCATGCGAAAATGTGTTAGGAATATCTTCGTGCAAAATTCGTTTTACGCCATCCGTTCGTGCTTAACGGAAAATGCCATTTCATTTCCATTCAAATTAGAGCGAGAATTAACTATTTCATGCAACATGTGAAAATAACCTTTATGGTAGTGTGTGTTTACCTACACATATGAGTATAAGCAATATGTAAAAATAATCTTTATGGTAGTGTGTGTTTACCTTAACATAAACAGTTAACACAGTTTTAGATTTTATTTATTAGTAGGTATGGTAGACGGTAACATTGTGTAATTCATTATGAAGGAATATGTAGTACCATGTATTTTTAAGTTTTTTTAATCGTTTTAAGGTAGCAAACGAGCATGCAGTCGACCCGATAGTAAGTGGTCACTGCCGCCCATGGATATTTGTGGTCGTCCCTGAGTACGATTGAATCGTATTTAGGGCTGATTACAGATGAGTTGCTAAACTTGAGAAAAAAGATGTTCGCCGTGCGTTTAAGTATAGCCGGCAACCACGCCTCTCCAAACAGAAACAACAAATTGTTTCACGGAGGATTATGAGCGTGACGGGGTACCTCTCCGGTCGAACTACATGAGTTCTACCACCTGACAAACCAACCTGAAAATATATGGAAAATCGATTGTTATATTTCCACCCGAACAGACAAACCCAGGTCGGTATGTGTTTAAGTATAACAAATATTAGCTTATTTTAAATTGTGAACCATTTCCCATCTCAGAAGTAATGTAAGATTATTTTTTACAAAATCTATGCAGCTTGCAAGAACAGCATAATCTGTGTGTATATTTATGCAATAAATTGTCTCAGTTAAGTGAGGCGGCATCAATCACCCGGGGCCGGTAACCGCGTTACGCCACTAATTGTGATCCCGCTTCTCTGAGTATTCTTTTCCCGATCGATAACCACCCTTCGTCTCGATTCTTCGGGCTTTTACCCGTACTTCAGCGGATTCCGTGAGACTTGAGCGAGGAATGTGCGAACCGAGACACGATCAAACCTTTTAGTCGTACATTGAAGTGTGAATTCTGTAAGAGTTGAGAAAGGAGTGTACGTAAGCGGCGATAGTGAGGCGGCGTCTAAAAGTTTCGCTCGCGAGTTCGCCGTTCCGCTCTTGGTAGGGTTGTGAAGGAACGAAACTAGGTCGCTCTCCCCTGATGTCGACAACATTCACTGCGTCCACGGCATCGGATAAAGACTAATTTTATTGCGTAGCGGTCGATCGTCTTTTCGTGGTTTCTCGTTTGAAAGCCAGGAGTGGCTTAATTCCATTATACAACATGTCAAGATTCATGATCCTGTCGTCTGCCATTAATTTTATTTGGGTTTGTTTATGTTGGAAACAGTAATTGTCCTAATGAAGCCTAAGTAAGATTACTTGTTTTCCTATCGAAATTTGCGCTAAGAAATGTTTTAGAATCTTGTGTCGGTCATCTAAAAGTAATTATTAATAAGTACTTTTATACTAAAGAACATTTACTATGTAAAAAGAATTACACAATATGTATTTAGAAGATCTTGCAGACGCGTACTTATGAATGTTGCCAAAAAATAATTATTATGAGCTAGGAATATTTTCCTCATATTTTTTTAAAGCTGGGATTATCATTCCTAAGTATATGATGAGTTGCGGTTTAACGCACCCGTACGGCGCATAGACTGTTGGAAAAGATGGAATTAAAACTGCTCATTCGATTTATTGTTTCGGAAAATATTAATTACTTCACAAACGTTTTAATTAATTCTGTATCTGTGTTTGTTGAACCATTCTCTTGTTTCATTAAGAATTTCAAAGTGTTTGCGATGTTTACTACGATTGAAGTGATTATATTAATGAAATTCTTACACTTAGTATTACTTATTGAAGTAAAAATAAAACATCTAGTTTATTCAACGATCAACTGTAAATAACTGTAAATAGGATTGGTTTCTTACATGATCGGGTACAGATACTATAAGTTTTTCCTGCTCAGAAAGTACAAATTAGAATGAGCTACTCTCCATATGCATTTCCAGATGATACAAGCTTTCAGAATATTTCAAATTCGACAACCTAGCGATATGTTGTTATATATGAATGTCCATAAGTAACGGTGACCACTCCTTAGATGGAACGGTGACCACACAATGGATGGAATGATGAAACCCTGTTTATAATAAAGGGGAAGCCGATACAATTACCGAACACGTCCTGATTAAATGAAAGGGTTTTATGCAAATAAATAAATGTGATATCTAGATATGATCCATATGATGTTGCTAGGTGGTAGAACTCGTAAAGTTCGGCTGGGGAGGTCCCATCATCACCGCCTAAATCCGCCATGAAGCTATTCTTGTCTTACGGTTTGGAGAGGCGTGGTTGCCGGCTATACTTACAAACGACGCGAACACCTTAGTCCTCAGGTGTAGTAACACATCTGTGGTCAACCTCTGGTACCTACCAATAAATCTTACTTGGGAATTATTACTAATGTCGAATGGGTGGCAGTGACCACTTACCATTAGGTGGACTATAATGTCCATTCGAGCATACACTCGTTAGCTATCTTCATTAAAATAAATATTGCAAGTAAATAAATATGACAGCTATAGATATGATATGATAGATATGATATGATAGACATGATTTTCACCTATCTGTAGCCGCCACAACTATCCCATTAACGAACCTCATAACTACTAATTGCTCTATTATAAAATCAAGCGTACAATTTGTTGAAATTGACCATTTTGTTTAAATAGTTGATTGTTAGTAAATGAAGGGTTTTGGTAATAATATTTGCATAGGAGTACGATTAACTTTTAAGGTATTTAAGCGGTTGGAGGCGATGTATAAAGATTTTCAAAGGAAATATTAGACAGTACAATAAAATAAAGTGATGATACGACTTTTCTATATTTTTATACGAATACTACCTTTTGCTCACAGCTTCGCATGCAGCACGATACTATTTTGATAATACTTTGACTTTTTGTTGGTGTATCAATAAGACATACAACAGATTGTAAGCTGCACCATAAGAAATACTATACAAACCGCATCTAAGTTCATGCTGTAGTTGTAGCGTGATACGCGCCAAAACATACAGACAGACTGACAAACAAAAAATCTAAAAATAGTTGTTTTGGCTTTGATTAACACACACACACACACACACACACACACACACACGCACACACACATACACACGCACACACACATTCATTTTTCACCAATATCTTCAAAGCACAGACATCGTCCAGTTCCAATCTTATTATACAGGTCTGGAATAAGGTATAATTATACAAAGATAGTCTCCTAATAAGGACTGGTTTTCTGGTATGTACAATTCAATTAATTGCCGTCATTTGCCAATTCCCTAACCTCAACCTTCATCAATCCATTCTGTTTCATCCACTAAACAGTGGTATGGTTTTTGTACTATTTAATTTTACTTTATTATGTTATAACATTGCAATAAATGATATTACATTTATTGCAATATATAATATTGCAATAAATGTAATATCATTTATTATGGCATTATAATGTAATATTATTAGTGCCGGTACAGCGTTCGCCGACTGAGAAGCAGCCCGGGTAAAGACGTTCGTCTGGAGGCCCGCATTACCCCCTCACCCGTTACCATTTTGGAGGCCATTGCCGCAGTTTTGGTCAGAAAGGGTGTGACGTCCCCTACTGGATGGATCTCAATAAAAAAGGTGCGGAGTATGGTCCTCTACACTGGCTAAGAGCTTAAGGATTCAAACAAAATAGCAAAATTTGAACAGACTTTTCTCTCATAGTAAGAGTAAATGAGGATAATAATTTTTATTACAAACATTGAAATAAGATATAGTATATGCCTGGGACGCTGTATTTTTTATTATTTAATCGATAAGGTAGACGAGCTTCTTGACGGAAAGAAGTCACCATACAGTGGATAATTGAAATATCCCAGGCAATAATATAGGCATGAAAATAGGTAAATAAAGGTATTAAGTATTTTTTATACTTATATCTTTGTTACCTATAACGCTTATTTAGTAGTAAAAGGATCAGTGTTCAAATGTGCGTACGAATATCATTTACCATTGAGAGCAAAAGATCTGGCTCAGAAAACTAAATGAAACGAAATAACTGAAAAAATATACAGACTTCTAGTTAGGTATTAACAGTGTCATTAGGCTAAGAGTTAAAACGCATTAAGATAATCACTGTTTGAAGTAGCGACGAGCAGAACTTTAATAACAAGGTTGTGGAATATAGAGCCTCAAAGTTCTATTAATCCCATTATTCGAAGCAAGAACTAAGTTTAGAATGACAATAATTTATTTAGATACCGATTTCTCTTTGGGGCTTGTAAAAATTGTTGGGTTCAATTATATTTACATCAATTTCTTTATCCGATCATTTTTCTCTTTTATACAGTGAGCGATCGTTGTATATATTTTATGTTATAGAAATAGCAAACGACCTTGACGATTCAAGTGAATACATAGTGTTAAGAAATCATTGCCTTTGGACATTTGCAACCAACCCCAATAAAATTGAACACCTGAGATGACCACATATGAAATATAAGGTGGTAGAACTCATGTAGTTCGACCGGGGAGGTACCACCGCCACCCTCATAATCCTCCGTGAAGCAATTTATTGTTTCGGTATGGAGAGGCGTGGTTGCCGGCTATACTTAAACGCGAGGCGAACATCTTAGTCCTCAGGGGTAGCAACGCATCGGTGATCAAACTGAGATATGATGTGATCGTACTTGGGGATGATTGCTGATGTCCATGGGCGGCAGTGGCCACTTACCATCAGGCGGACTGCATGCTCGTTTGCACAATAAAATAAAAAATAAAAAAAAATAAGGATTAAAAAGTTACGTTTAAATATGGTGCGGGCCAGAACTTTTCAACTCAAACACAAGAATTACATTACTTAGGATTGTACGTATCGCGTTAGAAAATGTATATAAGTCTTGATACGTATCAACTTTTGGTCACGTTTACACCGCTACTTTGTGAACTAAAGTTAGAACGCTACTTCCTTACAGCTTTCAGCTACCGCTTATACAATCATTCATCAATATGATAATCTTTCTACAGTTACCATCCAAACAATTCACCGATATGATGATCTATGACGAGTGTGTCATAAACTATTTCCTCATTTCATATTTGTGATGAATCACTATGATTATAATAACCATTTTCAGCTTCCTTATTCAACAATTCTTATGCTCGTGCTGTGCACACGAGTTTTATAACACAATTTCCATAAAAAACAAATTGTTGGCTCTAATATCTCCTTTATGCTGAAATGAAATTGCGTTAGACGTATGAACTTAATCTATTCACATTACTGTCAAGTGTACATATACCGCGGCCATTAGGTTTTAATGCTTGTATTATAATGTTTTTATGCAGAATATTGTCGCGCAGTTAAAAATGAAATGTACTTCCTTTTACATAACTGCAAAGGCAGTTAAATTTATACGAGAGCCTGCGACTGTTCCGATGGTCCATATAACATAGTAACGACTTCCTTTTGATCCGCGCACTTGGTGCGTAACTTCGAGTAATGACACGATGCTTCGAAAACATCGTAGAAACAACAGATTGCAGAATTGTTATTGGCATTGGCAGCGATATATCTCACACAATTCGATTTTCTGCGAGGATTGTTGAAAATATGCTGCGTTGCAAATTCTGTGTAGTGTTTTGATTTACGATTCGCATTTATTTCTCCAATAGCGTAATGATTGGTGGGGATTATTTTTTATTTTTATCAATACTTAATAAGTTTAAAATATTTCGTTGCTTAAGTATTATTTTATTTGTATTTTCGAATTCATCTTCTTTAAATTATACCTGACCCTTTAAAACTTAGCTGCGTAAAAATAGTGCTTATTTTTGTGGATTTTTCAAAGTATACTATCTTAGTTTTGAGTTTAAATACTGCCAAGTAACAATGCTGTATACTAATTGCGAGCATTAGACGCTGCAACTTTCTATCTACTAATATAAGAAGAGGTATGTAGGTACCCAAGATGAATCTTGAACGGAGTAAGAGCCCTATCACCTTTGCATCAATTAGAATTGCAAATTAGCTTAAACAACTAAAGTTTGGAAACTCTAAACCGATGGTAATGTTACACAATGTTTACGTACCGACGAGACAAAACACATTAAATGTAAATTGCCCTCGCTTCAATATTATTGCATCGGGATCACATCGAGTTCTGATCAAAGTTTTATTGGCCGTGTTTTAGTGCTACTGTCATTGGTAATATGGATAAAGACCTCGATTATACTTCGTTGAATGTTATTAGTTCTGGATATTGTTTGTTTGTGACTCCCATTGGAATGAAACAATATTCTTTATATCGTTTGTAACTTTATACGCATGAAACGAACGCTAAAGTTTAATATCAACGAAGTTTCAAATACGCGGACTTTGATAGCAATTGTCTGTTATTTTATTTAAAATTTATCAGTTATTCAAATTCTTCATACTTTTAAATTTTATAATAAGGCTGATTGAGGCTGAGAGTTGCCAGTAGGTTCGGTTTCGTAGCGAAGCGTAGCGCAGCTCTGATATTGTAGCAATGAATTATCGGTAGTGTTTTTCTTCTCTCGGTGCTTCCACTTGCCAACTTGCACATTTCTGGTAATTTCGCAACCTGAGTCAACCGGACCATTTTTTGTTGGTAATCTGAATAAAATGGTAGTGGTGGTCCCTCAATGATAACTTGAAAGGGAAATAAATAAGCGGAGTGGATCTGACTAAACACATTTACACTTCCACTAATAAAGAGGTTTGACAGTTTTCTAATTTCGTAATAAGAAATAAAACAGTTCCGTCTTTGTAACAAAGGAGAGTGGAGTGATAGTGGGGGAGTCCTCGGTACTTTGACCCACTGGACTCATATTTTTTCACTTATTATTTTAACTTTTTATCTATTTATCTAACCAGAGTCTTGGTGGAGTCGTTTACTATGTCTGTCATTGCTCCATTCGACTAGTCAAGTCCGTCTATCTGTCTGCTGTTGTCGTGAATTGAGTATGTGGTATATGCATGAAATTGAGCATTTTTATAGCATTCCTAGTAGCATTAAAAGTTAACATACCTGCACCATAATATATATATGAGTATGTCTACAATATTATTTGCATGCTAACCAGGCCCACTGATGAGGGACATAAATCGTGACTTAATACCCCCGCCATTTAAATAGGTGTCATTCAACTCATTTGACGTGTAATTATTTTCAATTCGCTGCAGGCTTCGGGACGTGACTGAGTTGCCATTTGCCGCCATTTTTTGTCATTGGCCGCCTTAATTTATGTTTGGGGATTTAATTAATTTTCTTTTCCCTTTTGTAATTATCCACGAACACATCCGTAATATTGTTCGGTACTTGAATCGTAAATGGATGGAGCTGAAAACTCATTATTTTCGAATGCAGCAATATATTTGTTGTGTTGGCAAGACTGCCGGGCATATCGTTCTACACTTGGTTTCGAACATGGGCGCTTGGCTTGAGATCAGACTGGGTGTATTAAATTTCATTATATAAAGGACAATCTTGTTATAAAGTAGCAAAATTTAAGACATTGTGTGTGCGACCAAAATAATCTTTAAATTGACTTTGTACCTCGCTTTAATCTTTTATTTATTTTGTAATATTATTTTTGTGTTCGAAATGAAATATTTTGTGCTATTTTAAGTCGATTACAAATGCATTGCTACTTTTGAAATGTCGGTAAAAGCAACGTATAAGATAAATGTATGGTGAGGACTTTTAAATCTCTTGAAACACGGATCCCCAGCATTGGGCATTCTTATTCAGGTTCACTCTAGGATTTTGCCTGATGAAGAAATGAAATAAGTAAGATGAAGAACATCTGTTGTAAATAAAGCCAGTTGTTTCATTAGATCAATGTAGAGCAAGCTTTCAAAACAGCATCTTTATACGGAAGAAATGCAGAAATCTGTGTATATATAGATGTGTGTATATTGCCGGCGAAGTTGGTTAACTAAATGTAACACTAATCAGCTACGCCGGCAACAAAATCAAAATAGAATTTTTTTAAGAAAAAATTGAAATTTGTAAAAATAAAGTATAAAAGAATAAAAGGAATCTTTCACTGATCATATTATTCCGTATCTACCTTACTTGTATTTTCTTTACGCCTCCCCAATTCGTTTCCTCCGACGGAATTTCTTTCGCTAGAAAATAAAGAATATCGAAGAATTTATTCAGTGACCGACTCCCGATAGGCAGATACGTCGCTAAACAATGTCAAACTTTATAGGAGACCTTTTTTCTATTCCACTTAACATAATATTCGACGGAGGAGTCGTATCCCTTTCACTGGTCCGTCATTCCACTGTGATGTAGATAGCTCGTTCACTGTTAACGTATCATTTGTTCGGTTCAAAGAGAGCCAGAATACCTCTTTAGTGTTCACAAAAAAGCCGTAACAAATTCAATGAACAATGCACAAATATAATGGTGGCTATGCAGAGAACGGAGGGCAGGGGCCGGGAAAATAGGACGTGAGACGTTTTTGTGCACTTCCCAACTAACAAAACCGCCCTGTAATGTATGTTTTTGTGTCAAACCTGTAAAGGTTTTGGGCCGATAAAATTATAGATACGGTAAATATGTCAAGTGAATCTATATATTGTACTTAATGATCGGACAAATACGAGTTGGACACGTCTATGAAGGACTCATGCAGGAAATATTTCAATGGCAACAGCATCGAGACAACTTGGAAAGCTAGAACATTCCAATTTTATACGTATTGAAGGCGCTGTTTGAAAGTGAATTTATAAGGATACACTTTTAAAGTATCTTTATTATTTATTATCATGGCAGCTATAACAATCCACGTTTTGTGAAAACGTAATGTGACTGTATTCATGACCGTGACTTTTCGGGGTTTCTACTCTACGTGTCTATGACACTAAATTGGCAAGAATGACCTTCTTTTGTTTTGGTTACATCAATCTCAAAGTCAATATCATTATTGTTTGATAAACTTTGTTGGAGTCAAACTAGGACTTAAACTATTTAGGCACAGAACGACTATACAAATGTATAGTAGTGATACGTTACGGTATTACACATTTTTCCAGGTGGTTCACTCCACTCATATAGTTCGACCGGGGAGATATCACCGCCACTCTTATAAGCCTCCGTGAAGCAATTTTTTGTGTTTTGATT
>DWNR01004822.1:0-10586 GCA_018250455.1 Polygonus leo
CCGAGCCCGTTCGTAGGAGTGCGACCACCATTGGCGTAACTATAAAAAAAAAACATTAGGGGGAAGGGCAGTGTGTTCAAAGTGCCACGAGTGCAACCAAGGAGGAGCCCCCGTTCTGAGAGGGCCCTGAATAGAGCCCTGAAAGAGATCCTAAAATCGTTATTCTAATTCTAAAGCATTTGCTGAAAAATATAATATGTTATATAAATATCTGGAATATGGATAATTTTACCAGAGTTTATAATATCTATGTCTATAAATATATAGTTACGCAAGTAAGCCAGGCAATAAATACATCGAAAGATTCTTATAGTTCAATAAGCAATCCACAAAGTGGAATAGGTGGGCGTCAGGTTTCTTACTATAAATTAATTTTCTAGAGCGCTTGTACTTGTTGTCGATCTCAGTTATGTAATTCTTTGAAAAGATGTTCTAGTTCCAGCTTAGTTTTCCAAGTAGGTACTAGAAATGAACACTTCACCTGATTTTTCAAAAATCACTTTGGATTATTTAGGGACGAAGATTTTTATATCACCCTCCAGTTTCATCATCAGATCTTTATAATTTCAAATAAGTGTACTCATAGTCTTTTTCAGATTTGCTCTGTTTGTTTATTGGGCTAATTTCAGAAACAACTGAATCAGTTTCCGTGAAATTACTGGATTATACTGTTTAGGGCTCGAAATAGAGAATCTCTTTATTTAAACTTTCTGTTCTTTTGGAAATGAAGGTTTCACGTCCCAGGTGGTAGAACTCATGTAGTTCGACCGGGGAGGTACCACCGCCACCCTCATAATCCTCCGTGAACTCCAATTTATTGTGTTTCGGTTTGGAGAGGCGTGGTTGCCGGCTATACTTAAATGCGAGGTTGCATGCTTGTTTGCTACCTTAAGATAATAAAAAAACGTATAATGCGCGACAAATGTAACTACAGTGATCGATGGCAAATCGTGACAGGTGATATGTGAGATTCCGTCGGGAAATGCTCGTTATTATCAGTACCTATAGTAGAGAATCTATTATCGAGAATAATTGTCGTCGTAAGGCATTCGCACAAATAAATATGTGAAAATAAAGCAATTTATCTACATACATTAAGTATTAACCATAGATATAGAATCTATATCTATGGTATTAACACTAGAAAGAAAATCCCGTCCGCCCTGTGTCACGCGTACAAAGAATAGTAGGTGCTTATTAAAATAAAAAAAACTCATTCAACGTAAACCTACTTTCATTAAAAATTTAGGTATGGTAAGTACGTTAGTATATTTTTGTACGTAATTAAAAATAACGGCCAGAAATGCATAGAATGCATATAATTTATAATAGGAACCTGGCATTATATATAAGTCTTTGAGAAAGTATACAATGAACCAAAATTCTCTATTTCTTCGTTTTCTTCTATATCTCAAGTACCTACAAAATTTCCGTTCTCATTTCAATTGCGTCTAGGCGTACGTCGCGTATGGTTAATAGTTCCTTGAACGAAATAGCTCATGAGTATATCTGACATTTAAGACTGTGAAATATTTTTCTGTGTAGTGTAATATCTTTTTTAAACTATTACATGCAAGGTCTTTTGATTACGGTAAACAATCCGTAATATCGCGAATACGTATACTGAGTTCCGGATAATTGAGTCTCTAGTGTAATACATGTTTGTTTGTCCAGTTCACTAACGGCAGCAACGGTCGAGGTGGACTCGCATCCAGCAGCGATGACATGGTAGACGTCACGCCGGGCCCGCCGCAGCCGGCCGACAGCGCCACCCCAACCAGCCACGGCACCTTCCAATTGTACGAGCACAGCGGAAGAAACTCGGACGCCAGCGCCAATTGTGAGTGCTTTCAATAATCCTACTTTAGGGTTTTTACTTGCCCTTTCATGTGTCAATAAGGTTGACGACAAGATCGTCAAACATCAGTAGAACGACGTTACCTGGAGTCATTATTATAGCCTGCGTTTTAAGGAATCTTTAAACGTCAGTATTCTTCAAGAACTTAATGTACATTTCCACGGATTGATATGGGGCAGATCAAATACCATATATATATATAGATAAGTCATTTTGATAGTCAATCAGTCACTAGATACATTACTAATGATTTAATTTAGAGATCAGACATATTTGTGTGCGTGCTAACTATGAAGATCAAGTAAAGGAGCCGAAGGCAACACAGCAACGCAACTTAAAGAGTTACGCTAGCGGCAGACCGAGAATATCATGTGTATCATTGGAAATCTATAACAATAAGATATTATGATAATTTAATTTTCTATGAATCTTTAAAAAAAATATAATTTCTCTCTCACATCCTAAGTGCAAAACATCTTGAAATTGAATTCTATGGTTAATTTTATGTAAAAATTTGAAGGTGGTGTTCATATTATGCGTTAAATATAATTGAACGAATTTGCGTTCATATTTTAAGTATCAAAAGATTTGAGACTGCAGTTTTACTTCATCAAATAGCGAGGTTAACTGAAAATGGTACGGATGATCTGAAAACGATTTTAAAGCCGCGAAAACAGCTCTCCTCCAAAGCTGGCGATGCATTGGCGGTCCCTCTGGTGCTGCAAATGTCAATAGGCGACGGTGACTTACCATCAGGTAGCCCGTCTGCCTTATCGCTAGGTTTAGATATAAAAAAAAATCATAAATAGATCATAGCTAGAAGTACCCGCTAGTGAACCTGAAATACGTACGTCCGATAGAAATATTACTAAGCTAATGTTTTTTTATTTTCAAGCATACATCGCTCAGTACTTCAGTGCATCAACCGGTAAGGACCCATACGTAATATAATTTGTAAATATTATTCATTAGGTTTCATCTTCCTTTGGGTCTAACCGATTGAGTATCATTAGTATCCATTTTTGTTGGCCTTAACACCACGCTTGGGCATTTTCTTTGCTGGCATATCATTTCAACATCACATTCTATTATTTAATTTAATAACTTGTTGGTATGGGTGCTACATCATTGACTAATCAGCTAATATTGTGGTATGCATCTTCAAAGTGAAATAAAGTAGTTTTCGAATAAAGAATTAATAGATGACAACCTTATATTTGGTTTATTTCACATAAAAGCTAATTTGTAAGAATTTTCTATGTTGAATTTTATATCTTAACATAACCGTTATCCAGCTAACATTGCTACTCTTTTCAAAGATTTGGTGATTTTAAAAGTTCTTTGAAAAAATATGTGATAAATGGCAGTTCTAATATATTTTCCAAGTGATTCAACACACTTGTAGATTCCGAGAATAGGTGTAAGAATACCTTCTCCCGGAAGCTGCGAGTATAAATACGGTATGAGTTTCACGGCTTCTTGCGTACAGTACTGACTTTAATAGTTCCTTGAAATCGTAATAGCTACCTTATTTTCTTTTTTATTCCTGTTCAATTTAGTGGATGAATGAATTTCTCTTTTCTAACAAGAGACCACCGTTAAAATACTTTAAAAGCATCCATTCTTACAATACTGATATAAAATGCATCGTTCCTTTTTGACATGCATGGACATTATGAATATTTAAACGTGTGATCGTGTCCAATATGAAGCTGGCTTTTAAGACAGAATGAAACGAGTAAATTCGTTGTTACCGGCTTTCTCTGTGTGTTGTTTTTTCTCGGAGAGCTACAAAGTGGGCTAATGAACGAGGACATACTAAATCCAATTTTAACGATGCTTCAAATCAAATACTACATTATTTTTTTTCAATACCTATTATTGTGAAAATAAACTAATGTTGCGAAACTATTAAAGCAAATCATAATTGGATAAGCAAAGCCATCCCGGCTTTAATATTAAATGTAATTGAATATTTGACGTTGATACTACAATTAGGACTATGTAAATATGATTAACTTGAACAATAGGAATCATTTTCAATGTTAAATAATGTTCTGCGATTAATACAATAGAAATACTCTGGATACTCATCGCTTCATTACATGTTTCCCGACGGTCACGATAAATTATGTGTTAGTATTGGTATGTATTTATCAGAATTTCCGTGGGATGCCACGAGTATTGAATGTACTAGGTATACGTAATTTCTAGATGTAGAATAATGCCGATGTAATTTCATGAGTATAAATTTCAAACTTAAATCTAGAACATAACATAATATAATTTATCGCATTTTGATAATGCTTGGCAAGATTAGATATAGATATAGTTCAAGCTCCTCTGTTTAGTCCGAAATGAGTTCTCAGCTTAAGTGGTAAACAATTGAGGTGCTTATAAAGCACCGAGGAGAGAAATAAAAAAATGGATACTATTGACGCAGCAGATACGGACCCTCTTGTGGGTCCCAGTGTGGGTCTCAGTGTCGGTGATGTAGGTAAAATATTGTAATCTTTTAATAAAAATATTGTTATCAGAATTTTGGCACGTGATGTGATTTATCGATTAGCAGTAGCGTTTCGGTATCAATATTATAATATGTAATGTACGGTTATGTTAATGCACGGAAAAAATATTTTTTCTACAAAGATTATTACAGAGTGCTAATTATAATAATATATTATTTTGTACCTATATAAAATTGAAGCGCTAACCCGAATCTTTATCAAACTACCCATCGTTTACTACATAGTACCGAAACATACGACTACGTTTCATTAAGTAATACTACGTTTAGTATAATGTTGGATCAAAATTTTATAGCTCAAATGGATATACAACAAATAATTTACTTTACCCTTATACGTTTCCAATTAAAATATATCTACAACAAAGTATAAGTGTAACTTATAATGCTCAATCATAATTTTGTGCATGTAACCTTTATTTTTTTGGCTTGCCTATCATGTACGTAGTTAGTCTTACGACGTTGGAAGCGGATCACATTTTTTTTAATTTGGCACATCTTCTAGTACTAGATGACATTTTGAGGTAGCATGCGCGATTATTTGTGGGTAATTGACGTTACACCCCCTCCAGTATGTGCAATGGTATTGTGCATGGCTTGGGCAAAATAAATACCTGGGACGTGTTATTACGGATCGCACAATTAGAGGTATGTTTTGTGACGCGAACGACAGCAAATGCATTTTGTAAAATTAGATCCAGAGCGACACAGATTTTTATGGTACTTAACTAGAGGCGATTCATTTTTCAAAAAAAGGTTGATATTAACGGTTGAGAGATAGTTTCAGTTTGTTTTTATGTTGGTCCGGATACCTATTTTCACATCGCATTATAATATTAATTACGTTATCATGTGTGATGAACAAAGGTAGCGTTGGACGTTGAAGTAATACGTACCCATCCTGGTTAACCTGTATAATCAAAATAGTCAGCCAGGTGGTACAATATTAAAAAAATATTTACTTTATCGTTTTGTATTTAAAAAATAATATTTTTTGTCACTGTAATATTTCTATCAATAGATCCTCATTAGCAGGGTAATAAGAAAATGTATTTTTGTCCACATTAGATAAACCTACGCGCCGGGCGGCGAGACTGCGGAGGAAAGCAAATTCATTAGAATAAAAAGGAATCAATAATAAGTTGTATTGTAGGTGTACATGTTAACCCAAGGATGTTTTCCTTAACTAATAAATTCGTATCCAAACTTTGGAATCCAGTGCTTGCAACGTATAAGAATATAAACAATTTTATTACACGTTGTATGTATTTTTAATGCCACATTATAAAAAATTAAAAAAAATAAAATTTGTCCAAAAGATTAAAAAATTGTTAGGGGTGGACAACCCTTATCATGTAGGAGTATGGAAAATAGGTAGTAGCCGGTTCTCAAACGGTGCCTCGGAACGTGTGCAAGTCTTTTCTGTTTACTTTATTAACTAGGTACTCTCAAGTGATTTCTCTATATAATTATATTGAATACAGATTTTAATAATGTTTTTTTTAATTAAAATAATTGAATGAATTTTATTTTGCTTTAAAATTAACTTCCTTAATTATCTAACGTACTCGTATAGTAGTTTTTTAATAACGCGCATGGTAACACAGCAGTAACTGTCAAGTTCTGTCTACTTTCGTTTTGTCGTCGCGTCAATTCGTCATCCATCTGCGTAATGACCGATCTTTTTTAGTTTTTCATATACAACTTTAAAAAAGTTTTATTTTAGTTTACCGTCCCACGGACCAAATAATTGAATGTTTAGTGTAAGATATTGGATTTAAAATCCCAGTAAGTAATTTTAACACTAATTAATGTCGACTAACAACTGTTTAGTGGTTATAGGTGGCCGTAAATAAACGTACGTAATATTGTTACAGGGGACTCAGTCGTGTTTTCCGGGATGCAAGGTGAGTATTAATTTTAACAACCGACGTAAATACTAGGTACATACAAACTACAATCGAAATTTATAGCCAAAAGTAAGATTTATTTATGTTATAAGGTTCATAATATAGATCGGTTTGAGTTTGTTTTATAAGCCGTGATATTTAACTTTTCTGTTCTCTGAAATATAGCTTTAGTCGTATTTCTATAGTATATAAATTAGTAAAAAAGTAAGTGATGATCGACGCTTCTAGTTGATTACAAAACGCAACCTTCAAAATCACGTGATGGCTGAGGTTCTTCTATACCTCAATACTACCTACTTATAATAGCGCTCGCTACGGCCCGCTTAAACATGTATACCGATAAAAGTTGATTAAATGGAAACCAGTTTCTATTCTTCTGTGATAGAATTGGACGTTTTATATTATATATAAAAACTTCCGTCTCAAATAAAGAGCGAAATTCACACGTTATTTCAATACAGATAGACTTGCTTATGTGTAAACAAATAAAAACACAAGTATTTGTATTGCTTTTCTTTCGTGTGATTTTGATATCAACCATAAGTAAATATCTTGTATATCAGTAGTATAAAAACAAAACGTAAAATATTATTTCAAACCTGTTTAAGTTTGCTACCATTATTGTAATTTTGTTAGTGGTGTTATTAAAACAGGCTAAAAAACAGGCTAAATGGAAATGGACCATTTCTATCAGATTGACACATAATATTAGCTTTAGTATTAATGGAATTAATTAGCTTTTGTTTGGCACATATTCTTAAATATTTTGATAAAAAAATATTTTTTGTATTTTTGGAAAGGATATAAAATATCTCTAATAAATATAGTTCCAGTTCACGTTTAACACCTAATTAATTAACCTTGGGACCACATATGACATGTTTTCTTCGAGAATAAGTTGTAATATTAACAACTTTTTACTTTATTCACATTACAGTCTGTATAATATCTTTCTATCTTTGTTGCCGTTGTAAATGGGACATCTTGGAATTTTAACTATTCCTTTATTGTTCTACCTGTAACTACTTAATTTTAGTTATTTAACATTAATAAGGTACCATATCTTTCCACCTTTAAGAGATTATTTTCAGCTGCAAAAGTGATAAGAAGCTAGCAAAGAACTTGTGGTATGGTATTATTTTTTACATTTCGTGTGATAGTGGATCTGTGACCTTTGAGATTTAATGAAGAGGAAAATATTTATTTCTTTCTCAAATTAACTACTTACTGAAAACTGGCAAAACAAATACAATAATATGTTATGTAAAATTAAGTAATTTTCTAAAAAATCTTAGAGTTAGGTTCTCTTGTTAATAACTATATTTTGGAAGTTATTTCCTAATTGCATTAGCTTTATTGCATCTACATTTATGTGAGTAAACATTTCTGTGTTTCACAATATTATTTTAATAGTTGTATTCTTTTGTGAACACAGCAGATACAGATGACATTCCTGGAATCGGGCAGTATGATGACTTCCACACGATCGACTGGCAGCGAGACATCGCCCGGGACCGCATGCGCCATCGCCATATCGTCAAGAAAAGACAGGACTCCTTGTGGGATCTTATCAAGGTAATAATTATGTTACTGTTACATGTAAACTTCTGCACGAATTGCATATTTACAAGTATTATAGATCGGAAGATACTGTATTTTGAAAGTACTAGTAATAGTTAGATTTTTAAAGCCATATTTGATAAGTTCGTCGACATCGATTATAATTCGCCACTTGAGTTTATAATCAAACAGTCTAAATGTACTACTGTAATAAATCAAATCCCAAATCATGTAGTTACGATAATATTCTTCACCACTACATTAATTTAATAAATAAGAGAAGTCTGTGAATAATAAATTCAATGTTCAATCATGGAAGATATCAGTATCCTATAGTTAATGAAATAAACGTCAGACTTAATTACAAAGTTAAGATGGTTGTGACACCTGTCTCTAATCATTTAATTAGTTTCATAACCCGTGACAATGAAAGGGTTAAATCTGATTACTTATTTATTTACAATTTAGAAGCTCAGTTTACTATTCCATTGTTTTTGTTGTTTGTTTGTGTTTATTATATTGGTGTCGAGTTATACCTCTACCTACATATATAGATAAATATGAACAAATTATGTGAGTGTGTCCATATCAGTCAGTCTGAAAGGTCCAACGCGAACACATCTGATATACCGCCCAAATAAAATAGTGTTGGTATTAATGTGTAGATATTTAGATATACATTGATAATATAACTCTGAATTATATTACGATTAATTTAATTATATGTTAATGGTAATAAAATTATAAATTATAATGTTATTTAGTAAAAATTAATTATAGTTAAATTTAGTTTAAATTAATTATTATATTAATTTGTATCATTATTAATAATAATTTATATTCACAAAATAGTTACGTAATTGTCCAAGTTTTCACTTCTGTCGGCACTCTCGGAGTGCCTATGTTTGTTTACAGGGCGCGCACGATGCGTGGTCGGGTTGGGTGTGCGTGCTCCTCGTGGGTGTGTGCACGGGCGTGGTGGCCGGAGTGATCGACATCGGCGCATCCTGGATGACCGACCTCAAGTTCGGCATATGCCCGCAGGCGTTCTGGTTTAACCGAGAACAGTGTTGCTGGTCCAGCGACGAAACCACTTTTGATCACGGCAATTGCTCGCAGGTATTTAAATAATTTCAGTGCATAACTGACGACTGACATAAATATGTTATTAATTTAAAACGCGCAATATATAGGTAGCTCTCAGGATTAAAATGTGATTCATAGCTTTTTAACTGAAACCGATGATAAAAATAATTTTGTGTGCAGTGGCTGACCTGGCCGCAAGTGTTCGGCGAGTCGCGCGACGGCGCTGGGGCCTACATCATCAGCTACTTGTTCTACATCGTGTGGGCGCTGGTGTTCGCCGCGCTCTCCGCCTCGCTTGTACGCATGTTTGCGCCCTACGCGTGCGGTTCTGGTGAGTTCGTCTATACAATACTACTTATTTTTTGCCAGGTGATAGAAATCGAGTAGTTCGGCCGGAGAGATGTCACCGCCACCCTCATAATTCTCTGTGAAGCAATTGCGTTTTGGTTTGGAGAAGCGTGGTTGTCTATATTTAAACGCACGACGAACGGCGTTAATTTCATCAATCATCAATCGTACTTAGGGATGATTACTAATGTTCATGTGCGGCAGTGATTAGTCACCATTAGATGGACTGTATACCTATTTGCTATCTTTATACTATAAAAAGCCTCTAGTATGTGTGACGACCCGCAGCGTGGCGTAGCGGTACCATACCGATATAAGCGAAAGGCCTCCGAATTCGATTGACGACCAATTTTGTTCTGGGTGTAGGAGTTTGTATGTGTCCCTGGTACCCACGACACAGGGAATCCTAGAGGGGAAGACTACGAATATGATACGGTTCGCAAATTATTTATTTACAATATAAACCGAGTTAGAGTGCATATAGTAGAAAATTTGAAAGATTTGTTGTATGAACGACCCGAGATTGAACTGAAATATTGGTTACATCCGGCAGAGATTGCATGAATGCTAACGCAAGGCGCATCCTAATTGGATAGTCGTTACGTATAGATATTTATAGATTCTTCAATATGGAGCGCATATCGCGATGACTTCCACACGCCGGTCACGTGGCCAAGCGACTACTTTATTCACACAATACTAAATTACCATACACGTACAATACTACCGCAAGTTGTTAATAATTAACTGAATAAACACTACGTTGGCAGTGAATTGAAATGTGTGATACTGTTAATTCATTCATCGGCTGACGATATAATTTTCAGAAAATGAATTCGAATTTTAAATGGTTCATATTCAGCCACGTTTTATTCCTACTACGCTACAACGTCTTATGTAAATAAAGTCAATCATGGGCGTACCCAGGGGGGGGCAGGGGGGGGCAGCTGCCCCCCCCTGGAGATCGCATATCTTTTTACTATCTGCTGTTGTAGATTTTTTTTTAATTTATAGTACGATATGACATGCATTACTTTTTAAAAACCGCGCGACGTGCCTATTCTACTCGCAAGCGCCGCAAGCAAACGTCGTCGAAGCTCGCCTACCGGCCGAACGAGATGGCTAACGAAGATTATCGAATTTTCGTTTGTCGTGTATACAGTATAAGTATCTATACAGTATTCTATCTTCATACAAACGCACGGAACGCAACTTATTCCTACGCGCCTATTGGTACGCACTTCTTGTACTCACTCAGGTTGTACCCAATTTCACCAGGGTCCCTGACGTCGATACC
>DWNR01004823.1:0-10586 GCA_018250455.1 Polygonus leo
TACCGAAATAACTGCTGTTACTGCGTGGTATTCAGTACTTTGTAAGTTGTCTAAATGATGTGTGGTTTATGTGAATCTATTACAGGAAATACGCCGGGAATTAGACGAGGAACGAGCTGCGAAAACGGCCATAAAAGATAAATTGGCGACAACAGAATCGCAGCTGCGGCAGGCGCGCATGCGCATCAGCAAGATGGATCGACAGCTACGCGAGTCGGAGGCGAGCATAGCCAGCCTCTCTGGCACGGTTAAATCTTTAGAAGATCAGGTAATGGATAACAAATCAAGTTACATTAAATTGCTACCTACATGTAGTGGTTGTTTTCGTTCGCGAATTCTTATTTACGCTCGTCCTGTGTGAGATGGATCAAAAACATATTTTCCTTTTGCTAATGCTGACATACGGTCACGAAAATAGTATTGCATAGATCCAACAAAAATTATATAGATGCAAAGTTAACAAGTAAATTGGGATATTTAAGTCATTTTGGAGATATTTAGGTACATTTATAAACGTGGTTATTAGAACAATGTTTTCGAATGTTAATAGTTAACCGATGTCAAAATAAGTTGGTCTTATGTTATTTACTTATATTAATTTTCAATTATTGGAGATCAGTCGTATCAGACAAGCTATTTCTTTTCAGAGCCGTCAAAAAGAGGTTCACCTAGAAGCTAGGGCAAGAAAGCTGAAAGAGTCACTTAAAACAGGGGAAATGGCTAGCTCTCAATTATCTCAACAACGCGACTCTCTTCAAGCCGAGTAAGATATCACGATTCTAATTTAATAACCATACTATTTTCGTAGTAAAGTTTTTAGATAATCAAATATTTTAATAGCAATGAATATCATATAATTTATATTCTCTTAACTAAATACTACATATTTTTCTAGAGTGTCGGAGTTAAGGGAACAAATTCAGAAAATGCATACTCAACACAACTCTGCTATAAATGACCTGAGTAATCAAATAAATGATCTCATGGCTGCTTTAGAAGAAGAAAGAAGATTAACAACACAGGAAAAAGACCTTAAAGAATCTCTTGAAAAATCATTAAGAGACAATGAGTACACTATCGAAGAGCTGAAGGCTAAAATTGTAGAACTTGAAAATAGTAAACCAAATCCAGGTAGGAAAAGGTTATGTGTAAGGTCAGTGTAGCGTTTTATTGCAATAAATCTTTTATAAAATCAAAATTATTTAAAGAATTACCAACCGAGCGAGAGATGGATTTATGGGCAGAGTTACAAGCAACAAAAGACGTTTTACGCACGACAGAAGACGAAGTAGGCGCATGCAAAAGGGAAAAAGCCAGATTTTTAGAATCTCTTACTAAAATATCGGTAATATCAACAATTATTTTAAAAAATATGGGTGTGTTCTATGTAATTACTATTTTTAACAATCAAATTCATTCCATAGGAAACAGAAAATAAAGTAGGAATACAACAAAAATTAGCGGCTGAACTTTTGAGCAAAGAAGAAATAATTAGTAAAATGCATGCGCAAATAAGAGAATTGACGAAGAACATCAAATTAAAGTATTCATTCAATTATTAAATATAATCAATCAATAATATGTCACCTGAATGATTCTTTAAAAACAAATTTTATTTTAGCGAGCAAAAAGTTATACAATACGAACAGTATGTGCGTGATTTACAAGCACATAATCGCGCTGTAGCTAATTGTCAGGAATCTCCTAACGGCATCAGCTATCAGGATCTGCAACAAGAGGTAATAAATAACATATGTGATTTCTGTTGGAATTCTTTTTTAAATATTTTATTGTTATTTCTAAATTTCAGATAATGAACTTGAGAATGGGGCTTCTAGACGCTGTACACAAAAACGAGGAGTTATCAGAAATGCTTGTGCAGAAGCAGCAGCAGCTAGAACAACAAGATAATAAATCACGTGCCCAGGCAAGAGTCATAAAGGTTACTTGTTCCTGATCATCACAGTCTGAGTCTGAAAAATAACATTTACAATTTATCTTTGTTTGTTAGTTGT
Organism: Polygonus leo; assembly: GCA_018250455.1. Taxonomy (NCBI): domain Eukaryota; kingdom Metazoa; phylum Arthropoda; class Insecta; order Lepidoptera; family Hesperiidae; genus Polygonus; species Polygonus leo. The sequence goes on from DWNR01004823.1 coordinate 2,016, forward strand.
GACATTTTTATTTTAATTTTGTTGATAATGCAGGTTCGCGAGGAACTGATCAATTTGCTCAAAAATAAGGAAACTGAGCAGAGTCGCGAACTATTAACTTTGCAGCAAGATCTTGAGCATCGAATGAAAATAGTAGACGATGTGAGATTCATGTTTCTTTTTGTTTTATTTTCTTATTATTTCCTTTAAAACCCGTCATTTGTTATTATCAATGTTTACTTTAAATCTATTTTTCTCTAGAGCTGACCCTTGATATCTAGATAAACGGATCATCTAACGGGAAGGGGTCATCTGTGGACGTTTCAAAACTCTAATCGAATCTTTTTGAGGTTTATCTGCATCCTTTCATTGATATGTCTCTACATACATACGTGTTTAGTGTTGAAAAGAGCACTTATTTTGGATGAACACTGATAACTACGCACAGTTTTTGTGTAAAATTCATTGATAGCGAACGCCTTTTTGTGAATTACATAATGATAACAAGCTGACAATGCACCTGGCTGGATCATCAACAGTCTTGTTAAAAGATCTACTGGTGATCGGTGATCATTTTTGGATCTAAAATTGTTCGCCCGCATATTTATGCAGCGATATTTAAATTGTTCGCAATATTTGGTTTTAATATTATCCTAAACCTAAACTTAATCCTACCTAACATAAAGTAAATACAAAATGTATAAATCATCAGCGTTATGACGTTTTGCTTGATTATTACCAATTGTTTTTGTACTCATAACAACTTTATATTTAAAATAAATGCTTAAGCTATATACTTATTAAAAATGTCGAAAGGGCGGATGAACTTTTGTCTATACATATAGACAACATAGAGCTTATATTTTTGTACTATTTAATAAGTCTGATACAAGTAAGCAAATACAACAATAATATAGTTATGTAAATAACAGGTTAACAAGCAGATAGCCGCAAAAGCTGACGAGATTCAAGAACTTTTTGCGACGTTGGAAAACAAGCAGCAGCAGATTCACCGGTTGGAGAAGATCGTTCTTGCGCTGGAGGAACAGCAGAGACGCGCGCAGGCGCAACGCACTCGGCAAGAGGAGAAAATTGCTGCCCTCGAACACGAACTCGCCGCTGGCGGTAATCGCCGGGAAAGGTAAAATATTTTTTTTATGCGACTAGGATACCTATGTACGAATCCAACATACTGCCATATACGTACTATATGCAAGAAAAATATCTATTAAATTTGCCTGTATCGCAAATCTTAAAAACAAGGAGGACATATTATGGTGCCTTTGAGTAAGACGTTTCGATTTGCTAAAAATGATCATAATCATAGTGTCACCTATTCATAGTTTGCATTAGCACCGGGCGCCGCGTGGATATTTTACACATACCTATGGCCATTTTTTAAGCGTTCATGTAAAAACATTTGTTTGGTATGTACCGTTGCTTGCGGCGGTGCTCGGTGCTGACAATGCTGCGAGGCAAGGATTGCGGCCACAGATCATACAAAATATAAAATCTTGTTTTATACCCCTGGGTTATAAGGCTGGCCCTATCCAGATTTTTTATATTATTTTCTGGACAATTATTTTAATTTCCTTATGTATTGACATCAAAAATATAAAATACATATATAGATTAAACAGCAAATATATATGTATCTTTTATAATCACTATAAAATGTTATTTATTTTCAGGAAATTCCTGTTTTTCTGAAGCATTTCAGGTACATGGAAAATTTCAGTTCAAAAGTATGTAAAAGTGGAAGTGACAGTCTTAAGTGATAATATTTTCGTCCTTTTTATATTTAAATAAAGTGTTGTCATGACTGGTTTCAAATATTTCGTTCGTATCATTCTTCTGTACATCAAGTTTAAACTCCGTAGATTTTATTTGAAAGCTTACTTTTAATTTAATTTTAATCACAATATTATAAGTGTACTTAGGATCTTCTATACAATAATTCTAGACCAAGACTAGCTTGGTTTTAGCCCGAACGATTGACAAAGAGAACGAGTAATAAAGTTTGAGAAACACATGTTTACGTTTACGTACGCTATTTAGTTGCGTTCGTACAGTTCCCAACATCGTTTGCACGCCCGCCATCTTTTTATTTTTGACGTGACGTGACGAATCATCGGCGTTTTATGCCATTAGGAGTAAAAATCACTTTCTAGAAATCCTTGAATTTATAAGCCTATCTGTACACAGCGATTGACCATGCCCTACTGCTTAACCAAAGACGTATCTGTACCCAGCGATTGACCATGCCCTACTGCTTAACCAAAGCACTACATAATTAGTTCTATATTTGTTCTACATAAATAAATATAATTCATAATTTGTTCCGTTTTCGTTTCTACAATAATTAACTTTAAATAGACAGGGTAACCAGCGATGTCCTCTTAAATTAAGCACTTGCGGTTTAACGGATGCACTTAATATTTAGTTCTATATTTGATCTATCAAAATAAACATAACACGTTAACTGTTCTGTTTATGTATTCATAAAAAAGTACTTAAACTATAACAGTAAAATTAAATGTATGAACATAATTGAATCTGAGAGAATCATAATTGAATCTAAGGAAACTCTCGCATACTCGCAGTTTCCTGCGGCAACGTATACAAAACTAGATACTCGCGAGAGCGACTTCTCTAGTCGCGAGTGCCTGTGGTTCACACTTGCAATCTATCATACTCTCAACTTCTCGCGGGAAATTCTTGACTAACTCTCGCGGTTGCACTAGTATCTATAGTAGTTTAATTCTTGATAAATATGTACAAGTTGATTATAGAATTAGGCTTCTAGGCAGAAGTTTTATTTTGGAATTACTATTTAAACGTATACCGTGTCCATACATGATTCCAATGCCCAGCTTACAAATTCAGATCAGTAAGATGGTACCATTTGTATTACAATCATTTGTTGTTAAATTATAAATTTTAGACCATTAAATTGTGACCTTAAGTTTGTTACATTGTAGAATCTATATACGATTCGCCCTGGCAAAAAGTGGCGGTATAGTATAGTGGCCACAAGTAATCGAATAAAATAATTTAGCAACTAATCATTTTGCTCAGAGGTGTAGGAAAGCAAGAATAAGCGCGTTAAGATGGGAGTCAACTCGGGAGCTCACGTCTTAAATACCACAGGGACAAGGAACTTCTGTACCTCGCTCGCCTTACAGCCTTTTTGGGTAAATTGTATATTAGATATAGAGGTCTTACACCACAGAATGGTCGGAGGTGAAATTCCCTTATCGTCTAGAATCGCGGCAAAAGTGGCAAAGAGAGTCGCGAGGAGATCAGCCTTCTCCTTTGCCTTGTGGGCCAGAAAATAATCCTCTCTCCACAAGGGTGGAAGTGTCATGCGACAGAAGTTACCCTCGACAGCTTTAGCCAGCTACTAGAAAGCCCGACTACCGGATGGGTAGCCAGCAAGTCGCTTGCTTGTCGACGTGCCTAGTCTACTCCTTGGCCATTAGCTTCTTTGTTGAGTGGCCATGTTAAACTTTTTTCGGAGCTCGGGGGTTTCCAGGTCCTCGCTTGCGTGCGCCGAAATCCAGGTTTGGTAGGCAGCGTACTTAAAATTTGATGCCTTAGTATGCAAACAAACAACCAATATTAAACAAAACATAATTTCTAAACGTGAATTTCAACAACTAAGTACAAACATTTCGTACTCATCCAGGTTTTTGCTTTCATGCGATGTACCATTAATGCTAATGATATATCGTTCTCATATTGTATTTAAAGCATCGTCTACGCCCTTAAATTAATTTTCCTCTTCAATAGCCTGTAGACAAAAATCATCTTAAGTTATGGATTTAAATATTTGATCAGTGAATTAATACTCAAGAAAAGATAAACAAACAAAATAGTATGACATGTCGCGTCTGACACTACTTTTATGCGATCGACGTACTCTGCGTGACAGCGCAAACCGATTCATTTCGTTTTTTTTTTCACTGTGTACATAACTACGTAAATGTAAAGACGTCTCCTTCAAATAAATCTCCAATTTCACCGCTTTTAAATTGGACCTTTTGAACCGAAATAAGTAGACTTGAGACTTTTGCAGTATGTGTAAAAATATGACCGTTACAACAAACTCGTTGAAAATAAAAAGTGGGATCCCATACAAAAAAAGTGTACTTGTGAATTAAGATCTTCTTTAGTTCCTCCCGTTTTTAGCGTAGCGACAACGCAATGAGAAACAAATTTAATTTAAATGCGACATTGAAAATTATGTTTGGCAGTAATATAAACCAGTTCAAAAATCCAATAATTCGCTTAAAAATTAAGGCTATGTTAATTTACTACTAAGCTAGTAAGTAGGATTTTTTTTTCCTAATAAAATAAAAAAAACACATCGTTTCGTAAAGCAAATACACAAAAATTGCATTTGTTTACGAACAGTTAGAATGTACAGTTAATTTACCCAATAAATATTGGATAAATTATTATGAAATTAATATGAATGTTAATGGTATGGTATTATAATGGTAATGGTATATGCCATTTGGAACTCAATACTCTCTTCCTACCCCGTTAGGGATTTGGCGTGAAGATGAATGGTGACTCAATAAGGAAGTAAAATAATAATAAATAAACGGCACGTCGACGAATAATGGCCATTATAGATAACTTTACGGAGGTCCGTCTAGTTACTGCAAGGAGCCAATAAAACCTAGTATTCCCTAGTACAGTCTAATAGTTTAAATTAATATGTATGCTTAAAATTATTTAAATTGATGAGTACGCTTATCACAAACGTTTAAACAGCTGCATTTTTGTTTGAATTTTATTACTATAACACTATTTTTTGTTGTGCCACTCCGGTTGCTGCCCCGGACCACTGGTTCAGAAACACTATTTTATTAAATACTCTATGATTGTATTACTGAATATACAAATGCTCGTGACGCTACAAAAAAAATCAAATGACAAGTGACAGTCTACTACGATACAACGTCTTTGTCAATTTGACATTTGACGTACAATCATAATAGTTTACAATCAATTGTAAATTCGCTTGTATCAGAAAAACTTACTGAAATTAGTAACTCACATTTATTTATTCCCGTTACTTATATTTTTATTACATCTAACGTTAAAGTTTACTTTTTAAGTCAAAATGTCTGAAAGAAAAGTATTAAACGTAAGTAATTGCACCAAAATAATTATTCAATTATTTTGCTTAGGTTATAATTTATTTTTTAAATACAGTTTTACATTTAACTTCTTGTTTTGTACCCTATGTATTAATTCATATTTTCTATCAATGTTTTCAGAAATACTATCCCCCGGACTTCGATCCGTCGAAGATCCCGCGAATGAAATTAGCGAAAAATCGCCAGTACACTGTTAGGTTGATGGCTCCGTTCAATATGAGATGTGCCACCTGCGGCGAGTACATTTACAAAGGAAAGAAGTTTAATGCTAGAAAAGAAGACGTTGAAAATGAGGATTACTTGGGCATAAGGATATACCGGTTTTATATAAAGGTATGTATCTTTTTAAAATATAACTATAGCAAACGCGTATGTAGTCCATCTGATGGTAAGTGGTCACTGCCGGCCATATTCATTTGTAATCGCAATAAATCTGAGTTGACCACAGGTCTGTTGCTATCCATAAGGTCTAATAAGTTTAACTCGTGTGTAAGAGTCGTCAGTAACCAGCCTCTACTAACCAAAGCATAAGGATTAGTTCACAGAGGAATTTGAGGGTGATGGAGTTACATTCCCCGTAGAACTAGCAAGTTATATCAACTATCAATTGTATGTATTGTTATAATATTTATGTACATAAATTAGTTTTTAATAATGTCTACTAACTATTATGTTTATGTTAAAATAAAATGTGTCAAACACAACATAATTTGGAAACTCAAGTAATATGACATTGGATTTTTAAAATTTGACTTATATTAAAATGTTTAAGCTGCTATAGAACAGACAAGGATATGGTATGAATTTGTGGTAAATGTATGTGAAGAATATTTTCTGTAATATTTTATTTCACTTCACATTATTATCTTTACTTTTCAGTGTACAAGGTGTTTGCAAGAAATATCATTTAAGACAGATCCTAAGAACACAGACTACGAAATAGAGGCTGGTGCGACAAGGAACTTCATGGCACTGAAGCTGGCTGAAGAGCAAGCTAAGCGTGAGGAGGAAGAACAGAAGGAAGAAGAAGCAAATAATCCCATGAAACTTCTAGGTATTATATTATATCGGTACCAGGCGTGAATACGTTGATAAGTCGAATTGCAATATAAATTTAAATATCTCAAGATGTTACGTTATTCTCTTTAATAACAGAGTTATTCAAAAATTCAAGTTTGTTGTGTGCGGTAGAACACGGTAGAACAAACCCACAGACTTCGTAATTTATGCAACCTATAAATACAGCAATTCTAATGCATAGTGTAGAATAAAAAAATATATATGCAATTTGACTTATCAACGTAATCACGCCTGGTATGGATATATCTTATTTTTTTTTTAATACCAACTGCTTACATTACAAAACATCAAAAAGTAATTTCTTTTTGTTATAAAACTGTGAAAAATGAATTGTTCCTTCAATATAGAAAAGAAAACATTGAGAAATTAATTGTTTAAGTCAGATACATTATAATTTGTTATTGGTAATCTTTTAAATTCATTACAGAATTTATTTAAATGCAAATCCTCAAATAACTAAAATTACAACAGATTGTTTTAAATAAAACAATCTGTTGTAATTTGAGTTATTTGAGAAATTATTATAAATACATGTTGAATATTGTCATTAGCCTGTCTAATGGAATAATATTATTTATTTCAAACATTTCAATTGCATTTTCTAATATGTTTTGCAGCATCATAATTGTTCAATTCACAGAAATATATACAAAAATCTATGCCTTTCAAAAGAAATCTAGAGTAAATATAAAGAAAATATGTATACTCTATAAAATTAAGAATAAAATCATTACATCAAATTCATATTAGGACTGTTGAGAATTTATACCATTGTATTTTGATCTTATGCTCTTTCTTAAAAGGAAAAACAAATAATTATTTAATCTCTGTCAATTTTCAGAATATAGAACAGAACAATCGAGACAAGAAATAGAGCTTCTGGAGAGTTTGGAGGAATTGAAGGAGTTGAATCGTAGACAGCGCACAGTCGACTACGAGGGCATGTTGAAACAATACCAACCTGAGACTGTTGCAGAAAGGGAGGCTAGGGAGAAAAAAGAAGATGATGACTTTATTAAGTATGTTCTGATTTTAAAGTGTTCCTTCGTTTCTAGAATTAATACTACATACAAAGGCTATTGTCTATTGATACCATGTTAAATGTTGAGAAAAAAATTTTTCTTGTTGAGCTTATTGTGTGTACATTTTTTTCTTAAAATAACAAGTGAGTGTATAGTCCACTTAGTAAGCGGCTGCTGCCGACTGTGACATTTGTTAAACATGGAATAAAATTTTAAACATGAAGTAAATCTTGTATGAAGTATAAGAACAACAATCATGATGACACAGGTCTGCATGTATACTACTAAGACCATTGCGTCATAGCAACACAATTTCAAGAAAATGAGCTGTGTGTTAATATCTTATAAGATATGCATGGGCACCTGGCGCTTAATTCGCCTCTTAATAACTCGCCATCTTTAATAGAGCGACACAGTCCTTACTGTGGGGCCACCTGATTTGATCTGTCTTAAGTAAGATCCAACATGGGGTACTGCTCCCACTGCTGGGTGATGGCGTCGCAGTCCCAGCTTGACCTACTTGACTTCTATCAGATTCTCAATATATGGGTAATCAATGACCCGACGAATTCTGATCACGGATATAAAACCCTGTTTTTTTATTTAATGGATGGCCTGAGGAACTGTTCAACTTCATGCCAATTAGAGACGTTGACAAAGTTCCACCATCGTACCACTGGCCGGGTTGAAGTTTCATTAACTTTACCTTGACACTTGGCACTCATCCACGCTTCGATTTACGCATAACTTTCTGGCGCTTGCATGCAAAATGTCGAATGAGCTTCCTCCTAATTTTCGTACCGCTATGACATGTTCCTTAAAGAAAGTGCGGAGAGTGCTCTTTCTCAATTCTGGATGCAATTTCTCTTTCTTTCTTCATTGACGTCCTTGGTGTTGCAAATGTCCATGGGCGGCGGTGAACACTCTTTATCCGGTAATTAGGATCTGGATCAGGTTGGATAATACTGGGTTAGTGATATGGAAGTCTAGTCTGTCTGAGATGGTTAGCTTATTAATATGACTGGCATTTAATATATCTGACTAAAACATAGATTTCTTATAATCTATCAAATTATAATCAATCTATGCAGCATAAATAGGTTGCAATATCGTAGCCAAAGCATATAAGTTTTCCAAGTGGTAGAACTCATGTAGTTCGACCGGGAAGGTACCACCGCCACCCTCATAACTCTCCATGAAGCAATTTAATGTGTTTCGGTGTGGATAGGCGTGGTTGCTGGGTATACTTAAACGCGAGGCGGACATCTTAGTCCTCAGGGGTAGCAACGCATCTGTGATCAAACTTAGGTATGACTCAA
>DWNR01004824.1:0-10586 GCA_018250455.1 Polygonus leo
TTCTTTCTTACTTTAACTCCAATTCGCTAGGTTGTCTGGAAGAAATCGCTGTTTAGCGATAAGACCGCCTTTTGTTCCATTTCATTGTATGTTTCTTGTTTTTCGTGTAATATTTTGGGTACAATAAAGAGTATAGTATTATTATTATTATTATTATTTTACTTTCTATGCATATATAGGCATAACCTCAGACTAGGATCTCCTGTGGCCTAGACTGGATCTGGATTTGGAACAAAAATCCAAATTCTGCAACGAGATTTTTGTTTGGCCGGGAGTTCGGGACAAATCGCGTCAGACGCATATAGTACAGTAATCTGTGTGCCACGCAGGATGAGCATTCGTAAGGAGACAAATGAAGACAATGATGGATTAATTAGCAGACTTACAGGCTGACGAATAGAAGCAGAAACGGCCAAATAGAGCGAGGTTGAACCAAAGAACAGACACAAGGACGGCCTGAACAAGACCGACAGACGGACTGACATACGGAAACCGAACGAATAGAAAAATAATTTTATACTGGGCGCAGAACCCAAAAATATTCATTAAACCGTTTTGGAGTTTCGTGTTGGAATATGGATCCAAGGGTCACTTATACCGGATGATCAAATGTTCACCCAGAACTGTTTTTAATAAAACAAATTATTTATTATCCGGTCATGTTCGATTATAGATTAAACAAATAGTTACCGGTTATAAAGATCGGATATTTGATACCAAATAGATAAGCGTTTGTAATAAAATGTAGATCGACATCGTACAAATCAGCAGGTAATTTATTATTATATGTACGGAGTATCTTTTCAAGTAATTTTTGTAAGCAACTGCCGTGTCCGGTCTTTATATTGTAAAAAATGATTTTTTGATTGGACCAACCGTAATGGCCATTTGAAAATGTAATTACATAGAGATGTTACAACAAATTTGAAGCATAGGAATTTACTTATATTTTCATAAAATAAGTTTACTAATACTTAATGCATAATGAGTAAACCGCACTCAGTACTTTTAATTATAGAATGAATTAATAATTTTAATTTTAGACGACAGAAGAAGTATAAAGTTAAGAGAATATACGCACAAGTATTTACGTATACAGAATATGTGTTACTATTACAGCTACAATATGATATACTAAAATAAAATATTTATTGAACTATTTAACTCTGAACAATGTACAATATAATAAAACGCCATCTAGTATCCATCTGACATTTCACCTTAACAACGCCATAATAGGCAGTCGGTTTGGAACCCTTCGTATGCGAGTCCTTCCCGCACGAATAAAAATGCGTGCAGCATTTTTATTTTACTGACTTTAACCAAAATGTATATAAGAAAATAATAAAATGCTTTATTATTTTCTAAAATGCTTCTTTATTTTTAATAATAAATTTATTGGCATAAAAGTGTTAAATATGTTCTAAGTATATAGATCAATTTGAGAATAATCTATTTTGGTTTGATATAGTTTAAAAATATTGTTCACCTGCGTACTTATATTAATTTATGTTTGACAACACATTTTTATATAATGATACATTATAGTTAACATCCAGAAGCCTAGTATCACCACTGCCACCCTACTATTCATTCATTTATTTACTTACAAATCATCATCAACAAATTAAATGAAATGAAATAGTGCTCACACGAAATCAACTAGAATCTTCATTTCATGTACGCAAAATTGTTAAAAGATATAGTGATTCTGAGTTAATTTACGTTTTTTAGGATTCCGTACTCAATGGGTGCTAACAGGCCCAACTGCCCTATTACTTAGAACTCACTGCATGTCCGTTCACCGGTATTTTTATAAAAATACATATTTTTATACAACGCTATTTGTAAGGTACAAAACCCTACTTATACCGGTCCGGCTCACATTTAGTAAATAATTTTACTTACAAATCAGCAGCTCTATATAAATACGAAGAGCTTTGGGTCACCGCGAGCAAGTAGGACGTCCCACTGCCGGGACGTACACATGTTATTGACCCTGTCCTATTGTTACCGCCATATGGCATCCGAAATTATCTCGTGCCCACACGAAATTAACCAGAATCTTCATTTCCAATTTGCCAAAACTGTTGAAAGATGTTGTGACGAGGAGAGGCAGTTTTCGTCTTTTTCTTGTTGCTTGTCTGCACCGATTAAACTCTTTCTTTTGTGTTCGACGCCTTTGGATTGGGCTCCTTGAATCGGTTACCGAATTGTGAATTCCTGTTTGAATAGTTAGTCCATACCTATATCTTTATACTAAAATTTTAACTGGACGAAGTGTGTATTTAAAAGATATATGTAAAAAAATAGTAGGGAGTCATTATAAAAGCAATAGAAACCGTTATTGGAATTTTTGTCTGTCTGTCTGTATGTTTGTACGATGCGGTTTTCACAATGGCGTTTCTGACGGTCTAACTTAAAATCTGGTGTATATTCTATCTTAATACATACCTATTCTAGAAGCAAAATTATTAATACAAGTCTTTACATACGAGTATAACCAAACTAATATGGGTTTTGCTACTTAAAAGATTATCAAGTAGTAGCCGCGGGCAAAAGCTAGTTTTATAATAAACATGAAAATTAATAATAATTTTGATATCATAATTATTTTATTGAATGTAAGTGTGGTGTATAATTAAATTAATGGCATCATTATGGATGCGTATTATGCCTTTGGTTAATTCAATCTATACCTACTGATGTCATCGCATATTTTATTACCAGAAAATTTTATTTGCTTGTTTACTAAATTATTAGTACAAATAGTTAATATTAAAATAAATTTATCAATTTGTATGAAACGAAGGGCAAAATGCTTGAAAATCGAGTAAAAAGGGTTTGTTTACTTAATTTTGACATAAGTAATAATTTTATGGAATTTTTTATATTATTTCTGGCGAAAAAATCAGGTTTGCATTTTGGCAAACCTTTGAATGTACCTACCTATAGATTACGTGTAAGGTTAAGATTGTATGACTGTAAAAAAAATTGCAAAAATTGTAGTGACTTAAAACTTTGGAAACGACCAGGCGTTCAAAGAATTCTGTAAAGAATTTATTTTGAATAAAAATATTTTCATTTTGATTTTGAGTGAGAAAATAAGGGATACATTTTAGACTCAGGTTTTTTCTTCCAAAAAATTACTCTACCAACTAGTAAGATTACACAATGCTTGTTAAATGAAAACGGACTAAATATATGTTAACCTCAAACTACCACATTTGAAAACTACCCAAAGTCCCCAACATATGTCGACCGTTCCCAAAAAACCGAGTTTATAATGATGCGAAATTATCGAAAACAAGGGTACGAATTATCATCGAATAGACAAGGGTGGACGTGATAAAAACAGATATCCTAACACGTAATTACGTAATTGTGCGCCTCGCCGCGCCTCGGGTTATGCCTCACGGATGGGCTAACCAGACACCGAAAAATAAAATTACTATTGACGGTCGTAGTGTGGATGAGACGTGGCCATTTGAGGTGTTTGGGCATTCATCTTTCGTAGACGCCTCATCTATTGTTGAGGAGTGATTGACGGCAACACTTACACAAGAACGAACATCTTAGTTCTCGGGAGTAGTAACGTATCTGTGGCCTTCAGGTACATTTCTATCGAAGTAAAGGTAACAATCGAGCTGGTTGTCTACGTACTGTACGTGGACTGCTGGCTCGTTTGTTACCTTTATACAAAAATAAATTTTTGCGTTACTCAATTTGTTAATTCCCTTTTTTTTAATCCGAGTTAAATACATATAATATTATATGTATTTTGTTGTAGTCGCTGTTTACAATTGGTCTACATTTGCGTTTATCTAAATGTAAATTTTATTTAAGTGGAATTCTGGATATACGTCAATATCCAACATTAGTAAAGTTTGTAAGACCTAATTAAATTAATTTAGATGCGACATTTTTTGTAAGTCATGACCGTACTGAAATGATTTCATGTTTTATCGTATATAATTCTAATTTTACAGTAGCGCACATGGCGGTGTCATCATTACAATAATTAAGAAAACAATGGATGTATATTACATTTGAAAGGTATTTATTTATCTCAAGGTTAAAGAGTACCTAATTTTTATACTACTAACTGGTGATATTATTTATAGTAATATAATAATTACTACAAATAACATATCAGGACTTTATTCTTATAAGTTTCAATTTAATAAAAAATACAAACTATTCACTCTGAGAATCCTATCAAGTCTTATCAACACTACATATGCGACGATGCGTAAAGATATAGAAACGGCCGAACGAGCTTAATAAGACGGTGGAAGTAAAATATTTTCTGTACCGGAATTGTTAATAACTGTACGTTGTGGTCGAGGTCCGATACAGGCGCCAACGATTCCCTTTTAATTTGAAGCCTGAGCAGGAAAGAAAATGTTAACAAGACAACGCCTAATTATAGGCCGAAGAACAAACAAGCTTGAAATTACGGCTTATGACGCCATATGTCTTGTATTTGATAATCTGTGCTGGCGTAGATAGTTGGTTCGTGGATTTTGTGAGTGTATGTAACACGATTAGCTTTTTAATTGAATAACTTATTGGAATGTTTGGACGTATATTTAAACAGTTAAATAACTAGAAGGGCTCTTTCTCTACATACCGAAACATACTGGAATTCAACTTGACGTGAGGGCTATGGACATGTCGAATGCAGTCGATTAGAGGCATAGACCTAGAATAGAAATTAAAATGATTTATTCAAATGTTTTTTCGGCTGGATACTATAGCCCGGATCCTTAGAATATCAGTTCGAATACCCTGCTAAATATCTCCTGCCTTCAAGTATTAATATTACCTTATACAGTAATAAGTAATTAGTTGTATAATTACAATCGGAAAATATAAAATGTATAGCAAAGTACATAAGTAAGTACGACTTAGATTTAATCATCGTTTTTTCGATCAAATATGTCTCATCAAAAATATTGCACATAAATTCTTACTAAACATTATTATTCAAATATACGTACGTAGGCATAACCTTGTTTATCCATCAAATATTACATTTAAACAGATATTGCTATTAATCTAATATTATGGAAACGTTATTCACAACATGGAGTTCAAACATCGTATAAATTAAGAGGGGTACGTACATATTATATCCCAAATGTCGGCGTAATAAACCATATTTCGATCTTAGACTGAATTAGTTATGAAGTTTCTGTCTAAAATTACTCTGCCCCGATAGTGAGCTTACAACACCCAACCTTTGCTATGCATATTAATGAACTCGCATGTTCTTAGGTTGATATGTAAGGGTATCTCCAGTCTATAAATAGTTGGCCATATTCTCCATAATTGGAGAAACGATTCTAATCTGCTAAAGATTGACGGTAGACGTAATTTGATTTGTTTCTGAATGATAATTTTGACCATGCTAAAAGAATATATGGATTTATTTAGGCACTTGTAGGTTTTTACGTTTGGAAGACTGATGGTTGCTGATCACATTTAGAAGATGGGGTCATCTTAATCCTTTGGTATTACACTGCATTTGACTCGTTTCAAATTGGTCTAAGATTTACTACCGATTAATAACCACTTGGACTGTTACTAGTACATATTACCAGTAGGTACTGACTTGCAATAACCGTACTCACATCTATATTACTACGGCACATATTGAGCTACCTTTTGAGCTGTTCTCTTTGATCTTTTTCATAATATCCATGGGCGGTAGTGGGTACCTCCTATCAATTTTCTGCTTCAACTACATTAAAAAACTTACAGACTGTAACTATCAAGCTATAACTTTACCCTGGTGTATGAAATATCCATCCAACGCCAATTATTTCACATCAGGGGAGCCGCCTGCTTTCTAACTAGTTTATAAGTAACAAGAAAATAAGAATATAATGTAAATTTGTAACAAAAATAATAGGTCAAATTGGTTTTAAAGAAATGTGATATGGTATGTTTTAATGTATTTTATGAACCAGAATGTAGACAATTGTGTGTGGGTGAACGTTAAAACTGGGAAAAGCAAACAGCTGGATTCAGAGAGTGTAGACTGATTGAAATGACATCAATTATAATTGACCTACGTCCAGTAGATGACGGGCTTAAACATAGTTTGAAGACGACTTATAAAAGTTGACTATTAACTGTACCTCCTTCCATCATCGTGTTTTCTTCTCCAAAGAAGAAATGACCAATGCTCAGCAGTGAAACATACAAATCGTCAAAGCCAACACACAACAATATAATGAATCAGATTTTACGACATTTTGTATTCCTTAACTGACAATTAGAAAAATAAAGTTCAACCGCGAAAGTCCTAGGTCCTAGTCCTAATTATAAAATACTAAACGAAAAATTTGCGTCAAATTCTGATTGATCATTTACTTACAAACATTTGATTTATCTTTCGGTTAATACTGATGGTTGATGTGTGGAACAGCCCTTATGGGATCGACTGTGCTCTTTACAGCGATCCCTGGTCTACTGAGCTTGTGCATGATAAGTTATTAGTCAATAAATATTCATACGGTCATCGATCCTTGTACGTCGTTGCTATCATGGGTAATTTATTCGTATAAAACGCCTGGACCGCAAGTGTTAGGCTAAGCGAATTTCAAAGACGGCAAGGCAGACCAATTTAGATGCCGATATTAGTTCGTGAATAATAGACTAGAACGAGGGTAAGGTTACTGAAGAAATGTTGCTTATGCGTCAATTTTGATGCGGGTTTTCTTAAATTATACGAAATAGTTAACTATAAGATAGTAGGTACATTTCATTTGCAATGTGAGGTTAAGTTGTAGTGTCGAAGGTACATACATACTCGTACTTACATATTTTTAGGGAAGCTTATATATAATAGCTAAAAACATTTGTATATGAAACATGTTATACATTGATAAAATTTACACAAAAGGTGTAAAAAAACGGTGTCTTTTTATACTTTTAAGACAAGAATCGCAGTGAAATTTTAACATTTTTTGGAGATTAGGTAAGGTACAGTTCATATTATTTTTTTATTTGAGACCTACGTATATTTCGTGAGTTTATCGGATATTTAAAATGAATTGCTGTATGACGAGTATTGTGACATTACAGGAAATGTTTACGAAAATTAATACCATCACTAATATTTGTTTATCTTTACGACCGTCCACAGAATAGCTCAAGTGACAGAGAAATTTATGGCGTCTCACAAACCCGAAAGTTTCCGAGAAATGAATAACAATTATGATAATTATCACGCCATCACAAGCTTAATCTTGAAGACGGCCATAACAATAATTAAGACCGTATAAAGCGCTATCGGCACGAAACTAGTAAGGTTCAGACAAAAACACTGTCAACATGAAGTTCTTGATTTCGATTTACGACCCTTCACTACGGCTTCTATACCATTTTATCTTCGCCGAGCATCTATTCAAAATTAGCTACAAAGTTTTAAGTGCTAAGGTCTATTATCACGCTGCGTCTTTGTAATCGACGGCAAACATTATTTAATCAGAGTTTGGTTGAATCAAAAAGATAAAATATCAAGTTCTCACACAACCATTATTTCGTAGTATTAAAACGGAGATGCGGCAGCGGCTTTTCCCAAATTTAATGAATTATAATTATAAACAATTACGAGCTGATTTAATGAATAAAGAAAAACGGTGGAGCAGTGAAGAAGATAGTTTATTGCTTGGGTCATAGGTGTGAGAGGGAGATACGTAGTAAACGCCTACGCGGTATCTTTAGGCATACGATTCGGCAGGCGATAAAAATCGCCGGTCTTATTCGTCCGTCTTTTTTTAATTAGTGAGGGGCCCGATGAGAACCGTGTGGCGGCTATTGTATAGGAATAAATACGACATTTATAAATGATCGGGCTTCCGACATGGACATTGAGAAGGACATAAGATAAAACAAGATTCGGAAGGGACGGGTTTTATTCTATTCAAATGAGCATACGAAATTCGTGGATTCATGCCTCAATGTCGGAGTCGAAGGTGTCGATTTTTGGTTTCACGGGGATAAAATATTACGACATTGGTTAAGATTCGAGTAGAGGAGTACATATTTGTAAATAGCAAAGTATTTTATATAGTAAGGCATATAAATGCTTTTATACATTACATACAATACATTATTTTCAATAAAATTATTTTTATTATATGTTTAGAAAATAATGTGTGTCTGGTATCTTCTCAAATATTTCCATTACGAACAAACGAGTACAAGATTTTTGAACTAATTAATATATACATTTGGGTTTAAGATCACATACAAATTATAATTTTAAGTAGGGACCTATTTTTCTGTTAAAAAATGTCGAATTTTGGTATAAAAACTTACTTATGAAAAAATATTTAAATCCATGTAAGCAAAATCGTAGGAGGATGGAAAATAATATAATGCAAGCTTATCTATTTCCCTGAACATAAATTCTACAGCTATTATTTCTGTAACTATTTTTATAGTTTTAGTTTTATTCATACAAGCAATAGGTTTGTCCCGAAACATTTCTTATAATAATCTTACAGCAGTCTTATTCTAATATGAATCTATTAATACATACTTTATTATTTCAATACTATTAAAATAGATTTAAATTGATGATGTTGGCCCACTCACCCAAACACATGAAAAATCCTAAGAGCTTCCTGCACCAATTACTTTAAAATCACTGATGAAATAATCCTTGCATCAATTATATATTACATAATTAGCGAATTAACATATCAAATGGCCCGTTGCGTTCTCATAATTTGCGAAAAGCCTTTCTTATGGGGTCTCTTAAGTTATAATTTGCACGTTTGTGTTGATTGTTTGAATAAATTAGTAACAGCAGTGTATAATTGATACGTCGGTCGGGCAACAAGCAAAAAAATGGAATAATGAAATAGGAATTTTGATGAAGCACCAATTAACCAATAAATTAAAATTTTTACCAGGTGGTAGAACTCGTGTACGACCTGGGTGTTACCACCGCCACCCTCATAATCCGCCATGAAGCAATTAATTGGGTCTTGGTGGCCTATGTGTAAATATGTGGCAAGCTATTCGTCAGGGGTAGCAACATATCTGTGGTCAATCTCAGGTACGATTCAATCGTATTTGAGGTTGATTACAATTATTGTAAGGTACGTAGACGGCATTGACCACTTACCGTCAGGTGGAATGCAGGCTCATTTGCTATTTTTATGGGACAAAAATAAGTATAAATAAATTAATTTAATGACATATTCGAACTGGTTACGAAACGATTTATATTAATTTAGATTTTCTATATTATTGTAAAATTTTCAGTTATTTAATTTACGTTTTGATATACATATGACAATGTCAATATATAATTAGGTATTAACACCATTATAATGTTAATCGCCAATCAAAATGACTACTGATCTGTACTTAAGACAGATATACATTATTTATACATCTACAGCGAAGCCAGTATATCTAATTATGTTCCGTGATCCAACAGGATAATCGTGTAGTGTAGAGACAAACAGATTAGGTAATCAGCAGAGAGCCAAATCAGATGTAAGCTGTGGATTAGTACGTCAGAAATAACATGACGTAAGGAGCATATGTGACGTAGATACATAATTATACAATTTGAATGCGGTGTATAATTTACTTGTAGGTTAAAATCAAAATTGGTCTGTAGCTCAATCGGGTAGGTTATAGCCGCCCTCTTAATCCTTTGAAGCAATCCATATATTTTGGTTATGGAAAGCGGTTGTCTGTTACTTACACACGAGGCGAACATAGTCTGTAGGAGTAGCAACACATGCGTCTATCTCAGGTATGATTCCATTGTACTTGGGGTTGAATCTGAACGGTGTAGATGCCTTTAATCCGGTTGTTATGTGGGTACTCTTGCCCACAGACATTTAAATCGGTTCCATTTTCGATTGAAGTTCTGTCTGATGTCAATAAAAGATAAATGTTGCTACTCCTAAGAATTCAGAAAGTCTTGTAGAAGCTATTTAACTAAGTAAGACGGTAAGAAGTAACGGTAAGACGGTATCCTGTCTTAAATAAAAACTGGACAATAGCTACCTGTCGGGTCGAAAAGTTTCCTATCTTTCAAGATGCATAAAGATATCACACACGCATAAAGATAGTACACACACGTACACATATTATGTGCAAAATTTCCTAAAATAATTAAAATTTTGTCCCCTGATTTGATAGAAATATGCGCGTAGCTGAATAGTATATACATAAAATAAAAAATAAAAAAATTCAAAACAATCAGTACAAAACTTTTGGAGATTTTAAATGTTAAACATTATTTTTAATACATTACATGTTATGTTATTTACGATTATAAAAATCCCTATTTTCCTTGGTCATGGCATCACACATGAACGGATTTCGCTAATTTCTTTTGTCGTGTTTGTTATTGCAAGAACAGGGTTCTTATTAAAGAAATGTTAAAAAAGTTGCGCAAAAAAATTAGAAAATTCAAGAAAAC
The DNA here is from genome assembly GCA_018250455.1 of Polygonus leo. Taxonomy (NCBI): domain Eukaryota; kingdom Metazoa; phylum Arthropoda; class Insecta; order Lepidoptera; family Hesperiidae; genus Polygonus; species Polygonus leo. The sequence continues at coordinate 10,466 of DWNR01004824.1, forward strand.
GATCATATAAACTTTTTTATTGTAACCATGGCAACATAACTTTTTTGCTAACACAATTTATAATTAAGACAGGGCAACGCCTGCCGGGTCAGCTAATATTAAATAAAGATAGATAAATAGT
>DWNR01004825.1:0-10585 GCA_018250455.1 Polygonus leo
AAAACACAAAAATATTCACAATTTTCACAGTGATGGCAACCCCGACATAAAAAGTACATTTTCTTGGAGCTGGACATTGGGGCTATCCCCCGTTAAAGGATTATCCACTATTTACGACAGACCCTGTATATAAGTCCATAATATGCATTATGAGGATTAAATTCGACTAACTATTCCAAAGTTACAGATGCCATGCATTACTAAGCCTTTATGGGCATTAAAATAATGTAAGTCTCGGTTATAAACCTAAGCTATTTGCGGTCGAAGTTTCCCGTCCAGAAATAATACATTTATGGGTCGAGCAGACCCAGGCCGGAAGAAATGCGGTTAGAAGCAGGGATGCTTAAATATGTAATAAGTTCTTATAAGAATTCTTAGTTTTAACAGACTCCTAGTATATATAACCTGTATTGGTTTGGGAGTGTATCGTATTTGTACGGTCACTCTGTACGCTCGAAACCCGTAGTTTTGTACAAAGTTTCGCGCATTTCCTACTCTGTATGACCTTACGGAAAGAGTTAAGCGGCCTTAACTAACGGAGAATTAACGATTTTTGTCATTTGACAGATAAAGCGTACTCTGTATGACTTTAAGCCCGTTCGAAATCTTTTCGTCCATTAGTGATATAGAGTAGAGTATACAGTTAATTTACGTTATGTTTTTCGAAACTTGATCGAAACTTGATCGATACTCGATCCGAAACTTTGTTGACGGAAGTACGGAGTGACCCTACTGTGTCGGCCGCGCAGCAATTGTTAACAAGTAATTTGTGCTCCGGTCAGAAGAGTGTTGCCAGGCTAAAGATTTACTCAAGAGACGACCAAGTGATTTCTCGGGACTAGCAATGTATTTGTAACCAGTGTCGAATATTAAGGTGACTGATATACATTAATAGGATTAGGAGTAATAGGTAGACTACTCAATATTCGAAACTCATAGATGTCATGTACTTAATTAATCTTTATGGGCATAAGTGCGGTTAAAGTCTCCTGTTTAGAATATTACATTTATGGGTCGAGCAGACCCACGCGAGAAGATATGCGGTTAGTAGCAGGCCCGCTTAAATATGTATTAAGTTCTTGCTGGTTCTTAGGTAGTAGCATCTCTATAGATAGTCTTGCGATTTTCCCGCCCATTTCTGACATTGTGGCAATTGTTAATAAGCTGTTAGTATTTCGGTCGCACTTTGCTTTAGAAAATACTCTCATTTTTTGTATGGCCAGCACTTTCCAAATAAAACATTGTAATTGAGATAATCCTAATCAGTTACTTTTTCTAGCTTTTTTCGCAGAGAATTCATTGCAATCAAATGCGAATTCGTCGATGTTAAACGCCTTCGAGGTTATTTTTTTAAATCTCTCCAGGTGTTTTCGTGATTTTTACCTTAATTAGAAGCTTAGAAGAGCAACTGATGAATAATTTTGAAAAAAAAAATGCATTTGTTCGGATTTGAACCCCGAACGTAATAAACGAGGTGGGAATTATTTACCCGGTAATGACTGCTTCCAGACACTAAGTAATCTTTATACATAAAATTTCCGTTATCACGATGTTCGTCTACCATAATCTCTGAAACTACTTAACGATAGTTTCTTCACGACTTAGCGATTTTTGCACATATGTGTTACTTATATACGAACTAACTTGAGATGTAGGATATTTTTTATATATATTTAAACTCCATATTTTATTATAAATTAAAAGTTACTGGCAGGATAACGTTTACAGGATCCGTTAGCAAGATAAAATAGTATTTTAAACGTAGAATTGTATTTAAGAATAAATGAATGATTAGTAAAAAATGTAGAGTTACCCTACAATTTTTTTAATAACCAAATCATAAATCCAAAGAATGTAAACCCTTGAAGTGCAATAAACGAATTCACAATAAGCTATTTCTAGCCCCGTACTTACAACATAAGCAAACATCCCTTACTATTGATCGCACCTTAACTTGACGCCGAAATTGAGCGAGCACTATTCATCTCTGTCTTTCATATAGCGCTGCACTCCTCTATCACGAGGGTCTAACCCCACTGTTATCGGGCATGGTTGCGTCGGCTTATCGATGTTTGCGCAAAGTTACTTCACGTCACACTGTAACAGTTTGTGAACAAACACTAAATGTTAACTTAGTTTGTTATCGCAGGTGTAATACATTTTTAACTGACTCAAAAATACAATGGTAAGTGCAAGTCGGACCCGCACACGAAGGTTCCGTACCACTGGGCTTTTTAGACTGTTCATTTTCAATGTTTAGTTTCTTCCACAGATAGCATATTCAAGTTGATAGATAAATAGCTGTTAGATAAATAGTTACAACACTTTACTTGGCGTTGATTTTGATTGCGTTGTAACAAAGTATATGTTTAAAATGTTAAGATAGGTCAGAAATTTACTTCTAATATTGAATATTTGTTATAATAGCATCACAGTGATGTACACTCTGTAAAAGTTTCACGTACGTAATAGACAGACGGACGAACAACTTTAAAAAGTAACGCATAAATCGATAAGTTGAAGACCGCTACAAATCTAACTGATCTAGATGGAGCCTCGTCTCTCAACGAGCGATGCGATGATGGAAAGGTAGCGTCGAGGTAGACCAGTTTGCCAGGTGGTACTCGTTTAGTCCAACCAAGAAGATACCACCGCCACATAATCCTCTGGTAAACAATTCTTGTGTTTCGGTTTGGAGAGGCGTGGATGCGGGCTAGACTTATACACGAGGCGAACAACTTAGTCCTCAGGGGTAGCAACGCATCTGTGATTAAACTGAGGTATGATTTAATCGTACTTGGGGATGATTACTGATGGCCATTAGCGGTAGTGACCACATACCATCAGGTGGACTGCATGCTCGTTTGCTATCTTTATACGCAAAAAGTTTAGTACTTAGTAAAGTGAATATTTCATTGGGTAGAGTTTAGAGTTTACCTTAGGGATTACCGTCACCTCGTCTTTAAATATAGCCAAGCTTTTCCGAAGAAACAGAATATCTTGCGTAAGATAAGGATGGTGGGGTTGCCATCTCGACTGAACTAAATAAATTCTACCACCATTCAATATGTGTGACTATGCAGATAGATGAGGTGGTGATACACCTGTGGGTACTGCAATTTTTTTGTATATTTTAACCTAGCAATGAGGCAGACGCACCACCTGATGGTAAGTGTACACCGTCGCCCATGGACATTTGCAACACCAGAGGAATCGCCAATGCATCAATGTAATGATAGAACATTTCTGCCATATTTAAAATAGCTTATTATTGTTGCAGATTATTACAAAGCAGCTATAAATAATAGTCATTGACAGTAAGTATACAAATAGTGGCGTGATTATAGATTAAATTATATGATTGTAGATTAAATAGACGTAATTTTAACTTGTATAAAAACTGGGAAGTAAATAATGGAGGAAACATACAAGGTAATTCTTCACAGGGTTATTGCGAGTTACATTCTTGATAGTCGATGCTTGTAGATATCAGGGATTTAAATACGAGATGTGTAGATACGAGATATGTAAGTAGTATTACAAAAAAGATAAACTTTCTAAAAACCAGATTCCAAATATCCAAGTTGACGCATAAATAATTGTAATTAAAAATCTATATCATCTATAATCTATATAAAACATACAAAAAAAAAACAAAAAAGAATACCATACCATACCAGGCTCGTAACGTATTCCTGTGAAAGTCTGTTAAAAATTATAGATATATCACTAATGTATAAATGTTGAGATAATAAAATGAATGATGAATGAATAATAATAAAAGATATATGTATAATTCAATCCTAGCCAAAAATCATTTCTTAGTTGAATCTCTTACCAATAAACTCTACTGATTTCAGTTGCGTAGGTAAGAAGATCAGTGTGAAGGTCGCCAGGTGGTGGCACTCGTGTAGTTTGACAGGGAAGGTACCACCGCCACCCTCATAATCCTCGGTGAAGCAAATAATTGTGTTTCGGTTTGGAGATACGTGGTTATACTTAAACGTGAGGCGAACATCTTAGTCCTCAAGGGTAACAACTCATCTGTGGTCAACTTCAAGTACGATATAATCGAACTCGGTGATGATAACTAATGTGGTGGATTGCATGTGTCTTTGCTACCTTAAAACGATAAAAAAGGTATACGAGATTCCGTGTTACAGAGTTTTTAGTGAGTAAATGAATGAATGCCTATTCGATTCCATATTTTGTATGGACTGATAACATCAAAATGGCTTTCAGTATTATTTCTGTCTGTAAGGTCCATTAAGGTCCTAATGAGTTTGAGGAACGCTGACGTTTCCGATGGCTGCCACAAAAGTTCGTGATGTTCGAAAAGTGAATGTACATATTGCGTGTTTCGATCAACTAAGGCTGCGTCCACACCAAGGTGACTCTAAAAATGGTAGCATGAATCCTACACGTAATGAGAATGACCTTAATATAAACTCAAATAAGATTAATGAGGCTAGATAAGTCGATTAAGATAAATTGGGAACTTGTTAAACCTAAAGCAGCCAATTCGGTGAAAAAGAGCTATTCTTCAAATCTAACGATGCATTACCATATCCTGTTAAGTAAATTTATCATTTATATTATAATTCAATTTTGTATATTTTAGATAAATGATCAAACTACATCTTGTTTTGAACTTGTAGCCCTAATTGACATAACAAATTTTCAGATCTTATCAGCCAATGTTAACAGCTTCAAAACATTCAATACGTGGAAAGTAGAACTCTGCTTAAGCGCATGCCAAATACAGTATCTACTTCTTTTGCAAATGCCAAAGCGAAAGTGAGGTGACGATTTTCCATTAGGCAATTTTAGTTGGCTTATTTATAAAGAAGAGAACTACTCAACTCACAACCAACATTTTTAGCAGGCTCCTGTAGGTAGTAGGTCCTATAGGTGTAATGATTTAATAAGCGAAATATATACTCATGTTCTAAGTACAAAGAAAAACAACATTTTAGTACAATATCAAAAGGATTATCGTTTTAAAAGAACGCAGTATAAACAACAGTTAAGTGGATCAAAATGTCGGATCCTGTCAATTCTGATATTCCATTGCGGTCTGAATTCCGTTGGCACAAAAATGAAAGTTGTGTGAATCGAGGCGTTAATGAGGTGTTCTGGCGCTTATCGGGTTCGGTCCGGTGCCTTGTTTGACTTTGATGCGTGGAAAGTGAGGCTGGAAGTTAACTACAATGTAAACTGACGACCCTCATATATTTTTTTATATATATTTTTAGTATAAGCAACGAGATTGCAATCTAACTGATGGTAAGCGATTACTACAGACATTTGTCAATTGAACCCAAGTAAAATTGAAAAATACTGAGGTGGACAATAGATGCATACTTCTGAGATCTTAAGGATAGCAACGCATCCTTAAGGTCTTAGAAGTATGCGTCGTCTATAAGTATAGTTAACAACTATGACTACAAGAATTACTTCACGAAGGATTTTAAGGATGGCACTAAACGAATTATAGGAGTTTTGCCACCTGGCTAAGATAGATAAAGATATATTTGGATTTCTTTCTTAGGTCTGGGAGTTTTATGAAAAACAAGACAGTTCTCAAGTAGTAATTTTTGCATGTTTTGGTCTTCATAAACGATTATTGAATTCTGATGACAAAAAGTGTTTTTGATGGATATTTAATTCGTGTGGTTGGGAAATGTCATGTTATGTAATGTTACTTCAGTTTTATAGCTCATCGAGTCTCGTAGACGCAAATATGTTAAGCGAGGCGTAAAATGAATGTTATAATAAAAAAGGGAATTGGCAATGAAAAAACCAAATGGACGCTACGATTAACCTAAGGAGAAAGAAGCAAACAATTAAGACAAGAAGGGCGACTTGATGAACTCAGCAAACTTTCTATGTAATCCACATATTATAAGACCGAGCTGAACAAACAGGCTTGGAATAATCTGTGGGGACTTCTGTGTATACAAGACGTACTGAAAAAATTAGCACCTACCTGCTGCTTGTAAGAAAATCAATGTATAGCAATTTTTTTTATGAAAGTCTAACCAATTATAAATATAATACAAACTTATACAAATGTTATGACAAACAGTCGTGAGCATGTGGTAACAGTTATGAGTTCCAAAATTGTACGACTCTTGCAGATGATATTATTTTTTGAGCCTGACCCAATTTCGTCAGCGGAACGTAAGTAATTAAAACGGATTCCGACAGTAAATTGTTCTAGCGTAGTGGTTTTGTGTGTAATTTCCATTTTGGCTCGTATGTTTGTTATTTACACATTGGCCCTCAAAAATGTTTTCACCAGTCCTCCACTAAAACCGTTTGCATGAAAATCATATTTTTAACATTTTAGTTTTCAAATTATTCTATTTAAAATACCTCACTTTATGTTTACATGAACTACAATATTTTACGAAGACTATCTGTTTTTTACGACATAAAACTGTTTCTTTGGAACCGGGTAAATTTTTTATAATAGTAATTATTACACATATATCACATAATTTGTGTTAATTGTGTTATTATTTTGCGGAATAGCTCGGATCTAATAAATGCGACGCCTTACACGTAGTTGGTTTTTACACACCTGCATTCAAAAATAAATATAAAAATGGCCCAGACACAATATTTACTTGGATTTTCTGACCTTCGTAAAAGTTGAGACATTTTTTTTATGGACTGCCTCAAAATGTCCTAAGTCCTAGTCAAAGTATCCTAGCTGTGTGTGCTTTCCTTGTAGTTGTCTTGATATGCACTCTTTTTGTGTAAGCGTATTTTTTAACTTCACTGTTTTAGTTGCATTACTTTGCTTTGATTTATTAAATGATTAAGGGTTTCTGTGATTTAGTCTGTGTGTTAGCAGAGCAATTTTCCTCAATTACTTCTCGATATATTACAATATTCAATTCAAATAGAAGATAAACACTTATTAATGCCTATCATTATTGTACTAATATACCAAAGCAGTTTAAACTGGTAAATTTGTTTATGAACTAATGAACTCGGTAATGCTCTTTTACTGAAAATATTTAAAGAGTTTTTCCGTAAACATTGTTTTGTGTTTGTTGGTTAAAACTATTTTATTTTCCTTAATTATTTCATTATCATCCTTATGCGTTCTTACTCTAAAATAATATTTATCAGGTGATAAAACTCGTGTAGTTTGACCGGGAAGGTCCACCGTCACCCTCATTATCCTCATTGTCCATTTTGTGTTTCGGTTTAGAGAGGCGTGGATGTTGACACAATGTCAACATCTTAATCTTCAGGTATCTACGCATCTGTGGTCAATATTAAATAAAATTCAATCGTGCTTGGTCCGAAATACTGACCACTGACCACTGATTACGTGGGCTGTACGCTACGCTGTACACTGTATGCTATCTTTGTATAATAAATAAATATTAACATTTACAATATCTTCCGAAATTTAACATTAAGTATTGGATGTAATCGGTTTCGGCTTTATCTTTACTTAAAAGTAGATTGGTAGATTATGCTTCAGTCGCGTTGAGTCCGCCTTAGGACCACCTTAGCTATAAAAAGTATAATAAATGAATGCTTGTGGCTGCTAGTATAGATAGGTAATTTTAATAATTTCGAAGTTTTCTTCCCTGCACTACAGCTTGTCTGGTACCAAGGAGTAGTTATTAGGGAGTGGTGCTGCTCTAGGCTATATAATGAAGTGCACTTAGTGGTTTGAAGAATTTTGCAGTACAGATTCTTGTTATGAATCGATCAATTAGAATATCAATTTTATTCATGAACTTTAATTTTTAAATGGATTTCTTCGGGTACAATCTCGAGTTAGATAGGAACGAGCAAGATCTCGATCGAGTTTTATAAGTAAAATAGCCAACTTGCAAAACTGTTGTTTTTACTATTATGATATAAATTTACACTATTATATTTTTATATCTAATATATAAAATTTTCATGTCGCGATGTTTGTTGCCAAACTCCTCCGAAACGGCTCGATAGATTCTTATGAAATTTTGTGTGCATATCAAATCGGAGAATCGGTTAACATCAATTTTTTTATACTCCTATATGTAAACGGCGGTCCACCCCAATATATTTTTATTTATTTTGGGCATTTTTTATTGATTTTTTTATGATTCAGCATTGAAAAATACATACCATTCTAAATTGTCACCCTTCTTCCCCCATTTTTTATATTTTTTTATGGCAGCACAACGTTTGCTGGGTCAGCTAGTAATTATTTAAAATCGATCATTGAAGACCGATTGGATATTAAGAACTATCACGAATCCATTTAGTGGGGGATATAATATACCGATTCAGTTCAAAAATTCGGGCACCGATATTCCATTATGTTATAAAGGCAATAAGTAGGAATTTTGATGAGATGGATTTTACTCAGACTCTACTAGTTCTACTATTAGGTTTATTATCGATACCTTCAGGCTGCCTTGGGCCGTTACTTTCAACAAGCACGTTTGCTACTTCAGTTACGTCATAAGAGAATGTTACTGCAGAATGACGTGTAATTGTAGTAACAAGGATTCTGGTGCCAATTAAATTAAATTTGAATGCTTTTGTTCTAAATACAAATCATCATTAACTAATCACCGTCCCTCTTTTAGACACAAGTCTCCTCTCAGAATGAGAAGGTTTATCTCAGATTATAATAATCATGATCTTGAAATAATTATTTGCCTCGAATTTTGTCAGGTCTAAATTTGTTTCATTAGTAATTGACTTGACAAACTTGAAGTTCTACCGACCTAACGTGATTCTACTCCAAATTAGTTTGCTCCGGGACTTCGCGTAACTTCAGGTAATATGTTCTGGGGATCATGAACCAAAGCCAGCGTAATTACAGCGGTTCTTGCAGCATCAATTTATTAGAAATTAAATTGTGATAATGTAGGTTTATCGGCCTTTAAAATTTTATCTATTATCCATGAAGTATTAAGAGACTTTACAAGATTTAGAAATAAATATCTATAACCTTTGAAATTACTTTCTTGCGGAAAAGGAAAAGACTTACGTACCTATGTACTTTTCTACATTTTCCTTAACCACTATAGAAGTATATTTATATTTTAATCCAATTGAAAATTCGCAAGAAACAAAGAACAACAAAATTATGACCAACCTACTTCCTAATTGAGTAATTAGAGCAAGCAATTAAGGGATCCGAAGCAATTACGTTTTTGAACGCACCCAAAAGTCTCAAGTCATTATTCGGTAACATAAATGTGAAAATTTCGTTCATATTGTACGTAATTCCGTATTTCGTTGGTCACGAATGGAGTCAAGGTGAATGAAAACGCATTTTGTATTGTAATGTAACGAAAACAAACGCACTTTCACTTAGTTATATTTTTAACAAAAAACCGAAAGGGCAAGGAATCGCTTTGTTATGCCAGTTATCGTCGCGTGGGAAGACCGGGCATGCGCAGTGTTACCGATTGCAGCGGTCCCTAACCTATCAGCTGATTTTCGATAACAGCATTCCGTCCGAATCTCGCTCACCTTCGTTTGTATTGCATCTGGATGCATATAGTAGAACAGGAGGAATATCCACGCCACTGCTGCCACAAATAAAATCTTCACGTTACGTCGCATTTTGGAACTTTTGACACTGACAATTCACGCGCGCTTTTGCGGCGAAGGCGCGAACGCGTTTGTTTTTTTCGTTATTTTTTTAAATCGTCGCGGACGGCGCGCGGCCGCGCATTCGGCTGCGGCGTACGGACTGAGCGAACTTAGTCCACACTCACACTGTGTGCGACCGTACAGATAACGTTGTCGTCATTGTCGCCGCTCATGCGCGTACGTACGTTCCTGTCTCCGGTGGAACTTGCATCGGGGAGTGCGATAATGCCGCATTGTTTTTAACCCCTGATAAGAGACGCAGTGATGTCGTCGAGTTCACGTCTCTGAAATGTTATTTTTAGTGACATTGCATCAACATTGTATAGTTACTATCAAAATAATATTATTACAAAATTATAAATTTTTAACAATTATAAATCAAAATAAGTGAAATAAAGATTTACAATTCTGAGAAATACTTGGGACGAACCATGCAAAAACTGTAAACCATACGTTTAAAGCCTACATTTTAAACATGTAAAGCTTGCATACAGTGACAATTTAAGACAGATAGTTAATATTATGCGAATTGAAAAGTTAAAAAATAGAATTAATAGATAGTAACAAATTATTGCACCTTTATGCATTAGTATGGAATTACTAACCTCTATAAGTTCAAAAGTTAGTATTATCTTCATCATAAATCGTTGCGAGGATAATATCAATCATACTCTACATGAAATGAAAGAATATATTTTATTAGTGTTTATATATTGATGAATATGTAGAATGAGTATAATATAAATGCGATAATTGGCCATAATTTCATAAATTATCACGCGACATCGATGAAACATTACATTCAGACTATTGTTAATTTTGCAGCCTAATAAAATCCAAGATTGTTTATCCTAATCGACTCAATCTAAAACTAAACCTATTTTTTAACCGACTTCAAAAAAAAGAGGTTATCAATTCGTACCGTATGTTTTTTTTTTGTATGTTTGTTACCCGATTACTC
>DWNR01004826.1:0-10585 GCA_018250455.1 Polygonus leo
GCAACCACCCTCTCCAAATCGAAACACAATAAATTGCTTCACGGAGGATTTTGAGGGTGGCGGTGGTACCTCCCCGGCCGAACTGAACGAGTTCTATCACCTGGCAATTACTACCGACCTGGTTACTACCGAAATTAAATAAAGAAAACAATGTATGTTCTTAATAATTTCCGTACAACTGTCAACAGTTCACAGACGCGGGTCGCGGTCGCATTTCACACGATTTGTACAACTGCACGTCCTCGTTGTTTGTTCTCACTCGCTGTTTCATTTAATCTTGTCCGCTTTGTTTTTGCACAAACACGACTGTTTTACGATGTAACTCGCACGCATTGTTTATGAATATTGTAGTGGGTTTATGTTTTTGTTGTACATTCAAAATTTGAAGTGTTGTGGTGTCATCGTCAAGTAATTTTGTTTTGAGATTTAAATTTTGTGAGGATTATTGAAATAATTGATATTCAGTAACAATTTACGGAATCACTGTTTCAAGAAAAGGCTTGATCTTTCGCAGTTGTCTAGGTAATGTTGTTATATATTTATCATATCATATTTATCAAATCATATTCATCATATCATATTTTCCTTAGTTCTATTACTGCTGTTCTATACTATTCTATGCAAGAACATCAACATTTTGATTCTGGGCTTGTCTTTGTCAATATTGGTAAAATGTTGGTAATTCTTCTTTCACTATTATCTGGATAGGAATCTAATCAGGAATCATCTTCATGTTATGCTGGTGCAACTTAAAAAAATGCGGTTGTAGCTATCAAGTAAAACATAAAGAATATTATTACTTCTAAATCTAAATCTTGTCAGATTTCAGCATAAGCGCTCAATTACAAACGATTTGTATCTCTGAGTGTTGCCAATAATAAGCCCGAAAGGAGATAAAGGAGCAAGCCGTGAACATCTACATAACAAAAACCGTTGTTATCAGGTAGCCTTTATCGGAAACCTTTGAAGCAAAAAATATTCCCTTCGCCAAAAGAAACGGTAATTGTATGAGAGAACGAATACTTTCAGCAAACACAAAGCGGAATTTTATCATTTTTAACTTCGGAAAAGGTTTTTAATTCGACTGCAATTTTGTTTGTGTTAAAGCGATATTTTTGTCGATTGTGTACATACCAATTTTGTGGATTATTTTTTCATTGAATTTGTTTTTACTTACAAATTTAAATTGAAAGTAAAAATGTTAAAACAAAATATCGGTAGAATGTGCAATGGTTTATTTTGTATATTTTTTATAGTTTGTTAAAAATGTTTTTTTGAAGACTTTCGTTTATCTATAGAGAGAACCCTTTGAGGGCGTGTATTCAGTTCTTCGAAATGTTAGGCTCGCTTTCGTTAATCTATACCTAGACGTTGCTGTATTCCATACCATAATAGTTATATTAAAAACTTAACATACTTATGTTACTCGTGCGTTTTTTGTCAGAGGAATTTTTAGTATAATCGTCCCAGCAGATTAGATGAAGGTTGGAGAAAATTGGCTGTGACAGACGAACACTCATACAGAGGTTTCGTTTCGTCGCAAGCATATTTGAAACCCTAAAAAGACATTACTCCATATCAAACTGTCAAAATCAATGTCACGTTAAGGTGATAAGGAATCCATTTTAGACATTGATACTAATTAATTTACTTGTAAATCTTAGTAAAATTATCCATAAATGATACTCGCAAATTGAACGTTAATTGAATTCGTCTAGACTTTGAATGTAAGATTTAAATTTCCAAATGTAAAAGTCCTTTAGAGCATCGTGGCCTCGAAACCCAAAGCACAGCTAGCGATTTTAAAAGAAGTGACTCAACATTTTTATTGTTCGCTACAAATCGTTAGGTCATTAATTATATCTGTACATTATTTATTTACGGACCAAATTGTTGATGGAAGGTGATTTGTTTCACAATAATTTATGGCTTTAAAATGATAATGAACGTGAATTACAAGAATTATAGAGTATAAAGGTAACAAACGAGCATGCACCTGATGGTAAGTGGTCACTGCCGCACTTATACTAATCAGTGCGGCAGTGCAACCATCGACCACAATTAAATCATACTTAAGTTTGATCACAGATGCGTTGCAATCCCTGAGGACTAAGATGTTGGCCTCGTATATAAGTATAGCCGGCAACCACGCTTATCCAAATTGAAACACAATAATTGCTTCACGAAGGAATATGAGGGTGGCGGTGGTACCACCCCGGTCGAACTAAACAGCATATAGTTATATAGTAATATATTATATAGTGTGTCTATAATTCTAAAAATAGATATTAATACATTTCGAGATGTTATAATTATTTTACCTGTTCATAATTCAGCATTTTTAAGGGGCCCATGCCAAAGATTATCAACGTTATTTCTAAGATTTCTTTATCGATTCGAATGTCCATTCGTCTGTCACAGGATAATATATTCTTTGACAATTCAAGGTCAAGCATAAATAAAAAGTATTTTCCACTTTCAGTAAACGTGTACATGTAAAGTTCTTAAAATTAAATTGTCAAATCAACTACGAATATTACAGACTAGCTGTGCCCGCGGCCCTGCCCGCTATCCCTCCATTTTGGGGTTGAATTTTTATGGCCTAAAATATGGCCGGGGGTCTTCTCGACAGATTTGTAAAGTTTGCATCAAAATCCGTTCCGCCATTTTCACGTGATGCGCGGTCAAATAAACAGACAAACAGATAAACAGACAAACAGACAAAAAAATCTAAAAACTGTTAAAACGTGTTCTGTTATCGATTCTAAGTATCCCCAGCCCTTTTTTTTTTCGAATATCTTCGATGTACAGACTTTTGACCCTCTTTAGCTTTATTATATGTATAGATAGATAGATAGATGATTTGGTCATTCGCGTAAAGAAAACCAGTCTATCTTTCGCTACTAATTTAGTGAAGTGAAGAGATTATTATTTGTCAATCAATGTCAACACCACTCATAATTAAGGTATACGAGTACAGATAGATTATGTATTCAAAAATATACACAACAGTTTTCTTTATTTCAGCCTACGTTTTTTGAATTTGTTTTTATATGATTTGTATAAATTTGAAGGGGACAGGCAAGTTGTCTGTAATCTTGGTGAAATAAGTGAACTGTAAGTTTTTGGCAGTATACTAAAATTATTCCACCACCAGCATCCAATTTAAGTAAAATAATAACTGAAAAAAACGTTTAAATATGTAATCGAGGTATAACGACTGGTCATCAAACTGCATCGCATGAGGGAGCCTAACGCGAAAAAATAAAGAGCGTTTATTCTCATCCTGAAAGGAGGCTGAAACGACATCGTTTCAGTTGGGGTGAAGATTTATTTCACGACACCACTCGTTATGGCACCGAAGGGACGGTTCCCAGGAATGCAGCAGCCTTAAGGGGTGATACATCCAGTGATCACTAGATCGGGATGATATTTTGCGGGATTGTATCAGGGAATTGGGATTAATTTGGGCTGGCTGTAAATACAATGCGTAAACATGTGTTATGTGTTCTGAACGTTGAATTGGTTGCGAGAATGGGGTTCGCTTCGATTAATGTAGCTATGAGCGTGAAAAATTGTATCACGTCATTGGAGGCTGTTTGTTATAATGTTTAATTATATACGTTCAACATAGACGTAGGCAGTCGGGACGTGAGATTAGACTTGCCAGAAGATTTGTATTACAAATTTTGTTAGTACATTTTTATAATTTATTTATTTTTGCCACTTGCCTGAAACACCCTCCAAGCCGGTTTATTAAGTCTTTATTTCAGTAAAACCTTTTTTTAGGACCAAGTCATAATAAAATGCTATTATCAAAATATAAAACGTATAAACATTTTTGATCAACATAAAACCAACTTCAAGATTAACTAAAAAGTGAAAAATAATTAATAATTTCGATGTCAGTGCAGATCATATACATTTGGCACATCGTGTAACAAAATACACTTACATTTGTAATTTTTAGCCATTTTAATAATTGCAAATACGTGGTCAAAACTTAATTTTGGTAATATTTTTTCTTTAGATTTAAAATACATCAACAGTTTTTTTAACGAGTATATACTACTTCTACTATAAAAAGTTAATTATATTTTTAACGGTATTTTAAAACAAAATTTGTTTGTCATTATTTTTTATTATAAAGTGTTAATAAAATACTACTAACAAATTATATAAAAGAATAAATATTAAAGTATAAATGGATGTATTGAAGCAAAAAGAGCACTGATTTTCAAACACTACTTTGATAATGCAGAGTCAGTAATATTCTAAGGTAGTTTTCACGGGTAAGTTAAACCAAATTCTCCGGAAATTTACAAGAAAAACATCACGTAACAGCTTAACCTGGTCACAAGTAACATAAAAGTGGGAATGTATGTAAAAATTCAGCGCCAAAGCAAGTAGTTCGTATGAGTTTCATAATAATGTTTATTCGTCGCCGTTTGCGTAGCTACGCTACAGTTCTGTGCAGTTAGGAAAAGTACTCGAGTACGACGTTTAAAATTTAATTTTCAATTAATATATGGTTTCGCTTTGCGTCCTGTATTTACACGAAGTAAATAGTTTAGGCAAAGCCGAAGTGGGATAGCAGCCGTGTTTAATAGTTTTTTTATAGACTTAGGTGAATAATTAAGGAAATATATGCGTTATAATGGAGTTAACATTACTGCCTACAATTAAAAATGTGTATATTAAATGTAACTATATCTTACATCTTCATTTTTTAGCCATTTTAATTATTGCAGTTGAGTAGTTAAAACTTATTTTGTAATTTATCTTGTTGTTGTTTTCTTATCAGTAAACCTCAGTGAATTATAACGTAAGTTGTCTTATAATAATAATCATAAGAGTCACTGAGATTTGACATGCATCAATGTTATTTTTTTAATATATACTTAAACTACACTTTCTTTGAGTAGTTGGTTATATATTTAACATTCTTCAAAAATATAATAATAATATCAAAAATAATATCAAAAATATAATGTTTCAAATGATCTTCGACAATTGTGGAAGGTCTTTGATATTTTTTTTATTGAATCGTTTGTATTAGGTATATTGAATGACTCGCAATTTTCCCCAAGACCCTTTCCTAAGCTGCTAAGATAAATCAGTTTTGAAGATATCTGCGTTTTAGATTAATAAATTACTGTTAATTATATGTAATAACAAACAATTTAAAGTATGAATCGGAGGACATATACACTGACATAGTTACAGTGGCTGTAACTATACCTACGATAAAAATAATGGTACCATTTCTTATTATATGTACAATACAATATCTCATGATAAAATATTTTACAAACATTAAAATACTATGTGACATAGTCAGAAACGTCTCGAAAAACGTAGATTGTATTCAGCTATGACATAATTTAGAATGTTCGGGGGCGCATTACGAAATGAGGTTCCGATAATGTACTAGCAGAAGTGTAAATAAATTTTATAGTCCAAGATAAAACCCATTACGACTGGTTTACGAGTACCACTCCCCTAATGATGCGAATGTATGCAGGGGAGACTGGTTATATCAGGAAAGTTATATTAGGGTGTCCTAATACTTATCAGTACGGATTGACTGAAATCGATGATATGTGGCGGTTTTGGGGTAGATAGTATAAGTATTTGTAAGTTGTAGCCAGTTCTGTTGAACTGACGCGGAAAAATTACTGTTTTCAAAAAAAACCAGGTAATTTTTTTTTGAAAACAGTTATAGCTTAGTGTTTATGATTTCCACTTCTCACCTGAGTGATCTGGGTTTGAATAATATACTCGACTCTGATTTTTTTAAATAATAATGAGTCATTTCGAACTCGACTGTTGACTACATAATAAAACCTTTTAATTATAAATGAGGACCATTCCCAACAATGGGACATTAAAGGGTTGCAATAATGATAATGAATTTATCAGCATGGACTTGAGTGAAATCATGTAATACGTGACAGCTTTGGACAGATAAAAATCAATAATTTGAGATCAGTTCCACTTCTATTACAACGGCGTGGATAGTATTTGTATATGTACTTATCATTATATTTTATTTCTGATTATTCACAATGTTAAAGGTATTTTTGGCAATTCTATGAATTGAGATGGACGAAGTATGGTTTAAATTAAACATTTAAAGAAATATGCGTACACGTACTGTTATTGTTGCGGATGATAAATGTCACAACTCCCCTCGCCTTCCATCTACGTTACTCTATACAATAAATAGACCACCCTCCTTACATTAAGCTGGCTTTTGCTTGACGGCCCATTGTCTAGTTTATTAGTTTTGTTCAGCTGCTTAATGCCAAGTGTCATGGCATAATAGCCTTTGTTGGTTATGATAAACTTGAAGTGTGATTAACTCTATTATAAGTTTCCTTTTCCAGCTGTGAATGAATGTATTATAAATAAACAACAGTCATTAACACGTTTTATTACTCAATTTTGAATGTTTGATGTGGTATTACGGGTTCTCTGTGTAAATTTGACAGAATATATTTAATTTATTGTGCATTGATTACTATTTTCATATATATAAATAATAAAATAAATATCTTATAACTATGAACCTATGAAGGTAGGCAGCAAACACTAACGAACCTACTAAACTTTATCACAAATCAAAAATATGGGTAGTAGTCTCGATTGCATCGGTATTATATAGGTAGGTTTACAGGAAAGGTTTTATCGGAAGGTTAGCGATCAGTTAAAAGTACTACCTACTACAACTCTTAAACAAAGTTAATTACATACATACATACACATCTTCACGCCAAATCCTTAACGGGGTAGGCAGAGAGTATCGAGTGCCAAATGGCACGGTTCTTCCACTTTCATAACTCTCCTCATACAAAGTTAATTATCAAGTCAAAAAACTATCACTGGTAATTGATACTAACTATCGAATATACAAATGAGATATGTTTGATTTTTTTATCGTATAAAGTTAGCAAACCAGCATGCAGCCCACCTGGTGGTAAGTGGTCACTGCCGGCCATGGACATCAGTAATCATCCCAAAAGTACAATTAAATTATACCTAAGATTGATCACAGATGCATTGCTAATAAATAATGAAGACTAAGATGTTCGCCTCGTTTATAAGTGCCTCTGGAAACCGAAACACAATAAATGCTTCACGGAGGATTATGGTGGTGACGGTGGTACCTACTCGCGCGAACAAAACGGGTTCTACCACCTGGTAAATGAATAGAAAGACAAAAATATAACTGTTTGTTTATTCCAAACAACCTGAACACATTACATTTCGTACGTATGTAAGTATCCAATAAAATATAATTAGGCATTGATAAGAGCAAGCTTTCTTTTTCTTTCGTAGGTTCTTTGATCCAATTTGTGTAATCCATTAGTGATCTAATTCGCACTCCTTATTTGCCACTAAGGTTCGGGTAAATGAGTGGATAAACAAATTACCTAGTGCTTCCATTATAGCGAAAGAGTATTTAGATAATCCGTTTAGAAAGTTTTCAATATTACCTCGCTTTAGATTAGAATTCGCGTAATATTGGAATTAAGATTACTATCCTAGGTAAATCCATGTGGAAGAGAATACGATTTACCTGGATTTATTATTTACTAGATTATTCTAGCTTTTATTAATGTATTTCACTTCTTTTTCTGTGATTGTAGTCCTGCTTATGTACTGGCATCCATAAAATCTTATGGATTACAAAACACTACTGTTAAACAAGTATGTATTTATAAGAATTAAACGATATCTCCAACATATAAATAGGTAGGTGTAGGTAAATATCAGGTAAAAAGCATGCATCGTCGTTGTTTTCAAGTTCATACCCCCTAGATTTAACTCTACACTTACGTGAGGGTTCGGAATTTTGACCATTCGGAATGATTACCATATTAAGATCATTGCTCAAAGTTCAGTTAAATATTGTAAGGGAAACTTTGGTGCACTAAGTTACAAACATTTACAACATATCCCTAGTTGACGAAGGTGGTCCTTTTAATTTTGTGAACATTTTTTTATGATTTAGCCTTAATAAATACTTATAACTTTAAATTTTCAACATTCTATCCCCAAACCCTATTTTTTAATCGTTTTCCATTTATATGGCAAAACAACGTTTGCCAGGTCAATTACTTATTATATGATAAAAAATAATATTAATAAATAAGACACAATGCTCTAGAATAAATACCAAAAATATTTACCGCTTCGTTCATCCTTCACCCCTGATTTACTAAGAGATGAAAAACACGTCTTAGGTTGTAATTTTTTCGTAACTTTAAGTGGATTACAATGTTAATTTTATTGATGCGGCGGCCACCCTGGAGGATAGACGCGGCCCAGCATTAGTATGCTGATGGTGGAAAAAGATAAATTCGTTGGAGCATTTAAATTTATGCGATTTTTCGAGAAGAGGAAGCAGAAGCAGTGTAAGATACACTGCTTCTGCTTATCTTTATTCGTGTGTATCGGTGGTGTAAATAATATTATGTTAGTATGGTATGATACTATTGGCATTGGGATATGGACTACTTACTTTAAGTTACATTTCTTACCGTTTTTTGAAAATTTCTGATTAACACACACTGACATCAAACTCCGTATTGGAAAAATGTTTTATTTATTTACACGGCTATATATGGGTAAAAGAAATAAAATTAAAATACATATTTGTAGTGATTATTATTTCGTTCGGATACTTGGATTTCAAATAAATCAAAAAAGCTGTTTGATACCATATTGTAGACACCGATTATTTAGTAAACACACAAAGAAAACATTTGTTGTTCCAAAGAAAACATTTGTTGTTGTTGTTGAGTCCAATACGCACCCTGTAAATTGTTATAATATCTATATATATATAAAAGGCAAAACTGATTAACTGACTGACATATCAACTCACAGCCGAAACTACTGTACCTAGAAGCTTGAAATTTGGTACACGGGTTCCTTTCATGATGTAAGTGAGCACTAAGAAAGGATTTTTCGAAATTCTACCCCCAAGGGGTTTTCGACTTCTATGCAGACGAAGTCGCTAGCAAAACCTAGTTGTATATATTTTGTCTATTAAGTATTTCTATGGACATGGTTATATTTTTAACGAGATTACATAAATAAAGGTGTGAGTATTCCCTTACAATGCACTGTTACACGAGCCGCCACACCGGTATGTCGATAATTAGTAAGCGCTACATTTGTCTCAGCAATCCGCGCCGAGTCAACACAGTCACATGTCATGTGCATTAGCGGAGAAAACTAAATAATCGGCCAAGTGCGAGTTGGGAGAACACTAAGAGTTCCGTACCAACAGGTGTTAGGGCGTTGTTTTAAAGTATATTTATAGAAATACCATTTAACTACCTTTATTACATACCTTTTAACCGACTTCCGAAAGGAGAAGATTCTTAATTCGTCTGGATATGTTCACGTATAACTCATTGTTTATGAACCGATTTTAGTATTTCATTTTCCTATGGTGTCGAGGGGATCTGTTTTTCTTTTCATAGTACATAATTTGATATAAGATCGGAGGTACACCAGGAAACGTGGTTAGATTAGGTTGGTATGTATTAGAAGGGCAAAAAACTAAGTAAACAATGGGCATTTATGACCAGGGTGTTCCATCACTGGCCATCTAACGGAATGGAATTAATTTCGGTGTCCAGTGTACTGATAGTGGAAATCTAGGAAGTGGAAAAGGAGAGATTTGAAACACTGAGACATACAGACTAACAGACAGTGACGTCTTAGTAATAGGGTCCTGTCAGCGCCTTTCATGTACAGAACGCTGTAAAATGTAGAGACTGGCGTTGGTGCCAAACAAATAATTGTTTTTTGTGACCAGTTTCAATTCAGACTAACCCGTAACTGCAAGTGATATTAGTCGCAGGGTTCTCCATTCCTTACATGCCCTAATTTTTTTGCCATTGGACACCATTTCCCTGTTCAAAGTATACTAGTTCTATCACCTACCAGGTACCACGGGCAAGGTACACCCGCCACCCTCATAATCCTATGCGAAGCTAGTGTGTTTTTGTTTTGTGGTTGCCGACTATACATACACACAAAGCGAACATCGCTTAATCCTTAGGAGTAGCAACGTTCTAATAATACTAAGAACAAAGTATTTTTTGAACAATCTATTTTCTACCACGCTGACACCTGCTATTTGTATGCAACTGAGTAGTAGTTTTAGGATATACTTGAGCACTTTCAAAACCTTTGCTATCGATTCACTTGAGCATATGTCTCATTTAGTCAAAAATCTAGAGTGGTTTCGCTTCCAACTTCGAAGGAACACTAGGATTTTAAGATTGCTTTTTAATTTCCCTTGCCAACCAACATCACCGCCGTACCTGCGAAAGCATTTCTCCTTTGCTTGCCCTTCCATAGCTCCCTGCAGGACGCACTTAAATACCCTACTTAAAATCCCATCTCATAAAACCTGTTCTAACTCCCGTTCCTTATCTGTTCATGCAGTTCGATTGTGGAATACATGTTTACCTATTATTCGAGAATCTCAAAAACAATTTTCATGGTCTAGATACGAGTCGAAGACTACTTATCTCCTTAAAACATGACTATTTTGTATGTT
>DWNR01004827.1:0-10584 GCA_018250455.1 Polygonus leo
GGAAAAACGTTCATTCCTACGGGAAATTCAGTAATATTTTATATGGCAGAACAACGTTTGCCGGGTCAGCTAGTACAATCTATGCATGTTTAGTTGTCAGCGCTGCTCAGGTTTTTTTAGGACAACAGTAAGATGACAAGCAGAGCACGTCATTTCAAGTGGTTGTTACCCATTATACACCCATTAATATCTGTAGTCAACCCTAAATAATGAAATTGTACCTCTATTCTACCACATCCGTTGCTACTTCGGTATAATAAACTGTTCCTTTCGTGGTTAATATGACCAACAACTACGTCTAACCATAATATAACACTTGTTTCCCCTCCGTATGATTAAGAGGATGACGAGCAATGATAATATAATATTGTTAACGTGGTAGTTCTCCAGTAGATCTACACAACTTCTACCGCAAGGCCACTGAAATGCTAGTATATGCAACTCGTACCACTTTGAAACATGTGAGTCTGAAGAAGACCGAAGGGTGTGGCGGAATTTTGAGAGCACTGGACTGGTTGCTTTGGCGCCTATTACAGAAAGCATACATGTACCTAGCCGTGAATTTTAACAGGCTGTTTCAGGCACATAAGTACGTTACTAGCTTTGGAACTGTTCTAGTGAATCGGTGTCCTTTTGGTATATTAATGCCCAAAAAAGAAACAAGAAAGACTTTTCGATTAAGTTCATATCAGTGAGTTTGAACTAAAGGTTTAAATTATGTGAGTATTTACGTATACCCTTTACATGTGAGATGGCATTAATTGATTGCGAAATTGGTTATGTAAAAAAATGACCTTTAGTGAATAAAACACATCAATGAACGGCCATCAATTTAATGTTAACTCATTAGTTGTGTGGTGCGAAAACTACTTGTATATAGGTAGTAGTACTTCCTTACATTCTGCTGTAATCATACATTACCGTAAAGTACTAGCATCAAAGTGCCGAGTCTGATTGGAATACGTTCGGTTATATAACAAGCCACCTAACCGCACACCACGCGAGGCCTAGAACGCCCATCAAGTGGTTATGGCGACAAGCGGATACGGATGATCTGCCGCAGGACCGCAGGTAGACATTACGTAGGCCATTGGCATGGCTTTGACTGCAACCTGCGCCCGCGACTCGGCGAAAGTGACGCGCAAACAATATGGTGACGCGCACCGAATATCGATGAGCTTTTGTTGTGCGCGCTGTTTGTAGAAAGTAGGCTGGAAGCGGGCGTACCCGCATACGCCCTTCGGCGAATATTTCGCAGGTCCATAAATATTCAAGCCGCTTTCGCTTTCATTGCGTGAGTTCCGCCGCGAGGATGTTTTACGGACGGGTGTGACAATGACAAATACTTGTTACTTAATGATTTACCGTTCGGGGATTCCGTCCGGTTGCGTCACAATGTATGACAGATTCCGTAATTTCACGCTTACTTAAGATTTGCGATTTACCACTTCCTTACCTAAACCACAAATTTGACAATCTCGCTGGCCTAGTCACTGCAGCTCTTGTAACATCCTAATATAAACCCACGATTGAGCTACTGTTAAAACGCCTCGTCCTTGTTTTAGGTACTCTATTTAGCTCCTATACTATATGAACCTATTCAAGTTTTCTCCTTCGTTTCTATAGAAGTTATTACTTACCCGGTTGTCAGGTTGAGGTTTTCCGATACCACCGCCCTCAGACCAGTCGTTTTGCTGACGGTTGGTGGTGGGTGCAAGTTTCTGCAGCTCAGCGGTCCAGAACCAGCCGTTGATTTCGTTGGGGAGTAAGTCCGGGCGGTTACAACCCTTGAAGTCACAAAGGCGGCCTGAAGTCCAGATGTATTTGACCTGGAGGAGAGAAAACGACAGTAGTGTATACCATCTTTATTTTGTAACCTATTGCTACAAGTCATTTGTACTTAAGTACTAAAGCAAGTAAATGAATTCATGAAGTGCAGGATGGTGGACTCATGTACGTGAATATGTAGTATTTATCTTTAAGAACTTTTCAAATAAGCAAAATAGTTCTACGCTCTTGTATAACCTATGACTATGCGAGCAACTAGATGAGCCAATTTGGCACGGTAACAGTAGAACTGCTTATAGAATGTAAAATGTCTATTTAAGGTAAAAACATGCAACCCACGTTAGGTTAACCTGTATGGACTTCCATAATCAACTAGCCAGATGGCAGAACTCGTGTAGTTTGACCGGGGACACTGCCCGCCAGGGTTTTTGGAGAGACGTGGTTGCCGGCGGTGGACACGAAGCGAACATTATAGTCCTCAGAAGTACCAACAGGTCTCTGGTCCTCCCCACCCATACTTGGGGTTGATTACTAATCCATGTGTTAATGACCACTTATTATCAGGTGGACAGCATGCTACAAAGAGAATTAAATTCGTGCGAGATACCAATATAGATTCCTTGTTGTTATCGGATAATATCTAAGTATGAGGAATGAATAAATTTAGCTAAAGCCACGCAAGAACG
This sequence comes from Polygonus leo, assembly GCA_018250455.1. Classification (NCBI taxonomy): domain Eukaryota; kingdom Metazoa; phylum Arthropoda; class Insecta; order Lepidoptera; family Hesperiidae; genus Polygonus; species Polygonus leo. Next base: position 2,475 of record DWNR01004827.1, read on the forward strand.
AGGAATTAAGAAACTTTATCTGCGTAAAGAAAGTCAGTGTTACGACAATAATAAATGATTACTATGCTTACTAGATTACAGTTGCGTATTGACTGAGTGTCGATTCGATATTATCTTAGCAACCTGGGATATTTCGAACAAAGGGGTTCCCACGGAACGAAACGAACTTTTCCATAGAATATCAGTGAAACTAGAAAAAGGAAAACCTTATTGTTCTTTCACCAGTGAAGTGTAAGTGTAATGTGACATCAACAAACCATAGCGTCAGGATTGTTCTAGTTTACCGTTTTCTTAAACATCTTATCACCTATGGTTGAAATTCGATTGTAATGGTATGTAAATTGTAGTATCGCAATTAGGGAGTTAGTGTAATAAACTTTCCAAGACATTACCTACATACATATCATCTGTAGCGGATTCACCTTAGCGTTATCCTAAATTGATGATTGCCTTTTTAAAAAAGCTATCATCAATTTAGCCTAGAATATTTGAATAAGATTAAATTAATACCTCTAGGAAGCTTTATGCTCCGATTTTATTAGCCCTTCCAGCCATGTTACTATTTTGAATTGGGAGTATTTTCACTCTCATTAAGTTATGGTATTTAAGTATTAAGTAGTAACCAAGTATGGTATACAAAGGAACCACGATAGGGTAAAAAACAAGGTATGGTTCCTAAGTAGCTACCATTGCTTTTGTTTATTTTTACAAATATAAACTTTTCCAATTGTATAAGTACAATTCATTTAACTCCTTGAATGATAAATACTGAAAAAGTGTACCGCAATTTGCGTAGCTGTATTAATATTATAAACAGATGTCGTAGTACAACAAGCACGTCTTCGAATTCGTTATAGACCGTTTCAAAGACCGCTCCACTTTCTTTTTCTATTTGGTTTGTTTCGAAAAACGCACGCGGTTTTCACTCGACGTCCCATTGGGCGGCAAATTCTATTCAAAACTCGGGTCACGCGTGGACCTATTACTAATTCACGAGAAGAGGTTCGCTGCAGTAGTCATACGGGTCAAGGATGGACTGTCATTGTTAGTAAATGATGTGAGGATTTTTACCTCATGTGACTGTTATTGAAACTGAGAAACGATTTGCGTGCTCGTCTTGTGCAATTTCGTACGCAGTTACGCACGTTATGCGGGAGGAAATCGTTAGATATGGCGTCTGAATGTTAAAATTGCTATGCAGGGCAGGGCTTGTGCTTTTTTTTGGGAGTTGTAATTTTTTTATGAGAATAGATAAGTTCACGTGAACGAGATCTGTCTATTTCTGTGATATATTTGCCTTAATTGTGATTTTGTTATTGTTGCTATTAATTTGTTCCAAAATAGGTATAATTCAAAATTATATATTGTAGGTAGTGAGCCAAGATAGAAATAAAATTAAAAAAATCTCTACAAAACAATAATCTATGGTAGATACATAATCACTAAGACAGGGTGGCCTATCTTCTAAGTTGGAACATATGACACATATGTGGAAAATTTCATTAAAACTGGTACACTACTTTCAAAGATTATGCAAAGAAAAACGTGACTAAAGTAGACAACAGATTTTAGAGTATGTGACTAAGACTGCAAGGACATTTTAACATTAAAATTAAAAAATAAATACGATAAAATTCTTCACGGAATATTTTTAGTTATGCTCCACTGCTTACACATACAAATGTTGCATAATTTGAGTATAAATTTACCTTATCCTGCACGATGCGAGCCTTCACCCACTCGTTCTCATCGCTGGTCTCCAACGACACGAGGTCCATGCAGCGCTGCCGGCAGTAGTTCCTCGCGCTCAGCCAGTCCTCCTCCACTCCCCTGAGCGCTGGGTCACGCCACGAGAAGAAGTATCCTTTGTCTGTTTGAAAAATAATATTTTTATTATTACTTTTAAAAAAACCACAAATATAATGTAATTCTCTTCTGGGCCTCTGATCAAATAGCGATACATAAAAGTTGTAACTAAAAAAATAATTACTTAAGTAATATTTAATTGTGTTATGTCGCTATTAATATGTTTATAACACAAATTGCCCTATTTTATAGACCTTTACTAAATTTATAGTACATACTAAAAAATATTCGCCCGAACAGGGACTTGAACCCTGGACCCTTGGATTAAAAGTCCAATGCTCTACCGACTGAGCTATCCGGGCCATGCACTTATATATCAGAAAACGGACCAGACGGCTACTATACAATTATGTTAATAGGTCAATCCAGATTGGAAGGCAGGATACACACAGACTCAATAAAGTTTATAACATTCGGTAATTTAGACCAAATAAAGGTATGTTATAAGTAAATAGCGTTATTAATATTTCAGTAGCTATACATACGTGAGCAGGAATGCCCTGTATGTAAATTTACCATTCTAAATATTGCGTACTGATTTCCCACATTCAACACAATTCATTTGCAGTTTTAATAAGGTTTTATTATTACTACATAATTTAATTTACGGTCTGCTTGGATAGAAAGACTAAGGTTGATAATGTTTGCATCTAAAGAAGACATTTCCGATGAAGATCAAGCCACAAACTTCGTCTCCTGAATACTTTGTCGAATCCGTTTGTCAGGCTTGCAGGGCCTATTACTACCTGTTCGTTATAATAAGAAAAAGAAAAGGATAGTCTTTTTAAGTTTATTAACCGTAATCTTGTACGAAAATATCTGTTTTATGGGACAATACACATTTAGACACTCAATGCTAAAAATACTAACCTGTTTTGTATAAATTCTGTCCTTAAAATTAATTACATACCGCTGATACCGCTTCGGAAAATAGACTTTTGGTATGTTATATTAGTTGTATAGGTATGGAATGAGATGAAGTAAAACAATACCGCCCGAACAGGGACTTGAACCCTGGACCCTTGGATTAAAAGTCCAATGCTCTACCGACTGAGCTATCCGGGCTACATAACTTGACGGGAATATACACAATTACAATTTTATAGGATGTCAGAAAAGGTCTATAAGGGCGGGTTGTTTCAAACTGTTAACGTAACATACGTACGTCAAAAAATAACGATTACGCTAACCCATTGGTTAACGTTACTTTACTACAAAGTCAAGGGAGACGTTTTGTGAAACAACGCTTTTTATACTTTGACGATAGTTAATGTAATTTTTAACGTTTACAATTCTGTAAAGATGAAACAACCCACCCTAAGTGTCTAATTTCTTATATTTGATTAAACTACAATACAAATAACTTTTATCTTAGGCAATAATGACGAAATTATCTGTTTAGTAAATGTAAAGTCAATAGATGTTCTATTAGGCTTAAATCTATTTGTTTAGAAGTGGAGTGTGTTTGTAAAATCAAGACAAACACTTTTGTTGGAGTGTATTTACCGATTTTCTAAATTGCCTCTTGGTCCCATTGTAGAGTTATGCCGTCATGGTTATACGTGAATTAAATCTGAGCGTTCATATAATTCAAATATTTTTTTATTCGTCTTTTGTTGATCACTAATTTGCTTAAGTATTTGTTGAAAAAAAAACCTTTTTTTAAGTTGCTTAAAAAGTTAAAATGAGCTTAACTTAAGTTTATTCAATAACGTTGCTATTTTTGTTAATATTATTTATAATTAATGGACTTCTAGAATCTTGCCTAAGGTAGAGATTGCCTAGAATGTCGCCTAAAGTAACAAATAAGTATTTAGCGGTAGAGTTCCAGCTCTTAACAATAATAATTGATCATAAATGTTTAAAAGTGAAAATTATCTAATTAACAGTTTATTACACTAGATATATTAATTTATTATCCATTCTTTACATACAATACAAGTACCGTATTTATCTTCAAATCACTGAAATCTTTCAAATTCATTTTCTTTCACAGATACTATAAACGATAGGTTTTAACGGATTATGATATAATGGTTAATGCTTTGGAAAAATACACATTTGTAAGGTTTACAAGTACTGGTTGGCTTATATAACGTTTGATTTTCTAAACGAAATGAAACAAAAACTAATCTGGCATCATTTCATCACCAATTCAATTCGTAAACATGAGAACTGTTGACGAGGTTTGTTGGGAAATGCGAACGGTACACATATGAACGTTCTTCATATTAACAAAAAACACCATTTGTTGAACGAACACGGAAATCTGTCGTAATTAGGCACTAATCGATGCTCTTCAGTTAATTAGTCGGATAAGGAGTGTATGAATTAACGTGTATACCTAAATACATCTTTTTATTTAAAGTTTTGTATGAACATGTTTTATTATATTTATAATGAAGTACCTGCCGGGCGGAATTCGTCCCGCGATCAAAACCGGGAAAAAACTTTTTTTTTTAATATTTGCCATTTTTTTATTTTTTTTCATAGAAACCTTTTCCTGACAATAACAAACCCATAAAAGCATGATTTATCTTATTTGGTGCAATCGTTTGGAAGTTAGGCGCGTACAAACATTTCGGTGATTCATTATTATTTATATAGATATACTTAGATACCGAACAATGGAATTAAGGTTTATTCCTTAATACGGGTAAAAAATGAGCTGGTTTGGAAATGTATTCTGTGTTTTGTAAAAATGTAAACCGATATAAAATTTTGATAAGAATAAGATTTATAAATAAATCGACTAGATATTCCCGTCAAAATCACCAAATAACCCCAAGCAAACTATACTGGAATGGAAATTGCTGATTGCAAAAACAATAGTCTATTTGTGTACATCCCGTAAATATTTCTTACGTACGATAATATTAAGAAGCATGTTTATTTTACTTCCGTAGCGAGAATATAATTATCGTATGTTTATTACAATACAATAAATAGTTTTTATTTAACTAAAAATGTACGCCCGAACAGGGACTTGAACCCTGGACCCTTGGATTAAAAGTCCAATGCTCTACCGACTGAGCTATCCGGGCTATGAATGACGTTACGAAATATAAATACATCAGTATCTTTAGTTGGATATTGACATTATTGTATTATTATTGTTTGTTTAAGTTATAATGTTATTTAGTTATAATAAAGTATCAATTCGATTGATAATATCAAATTCTTAGCAGAATACACCAAACCTGCTAGCGCAACACATTTGTATGTACCTAAGTGTTACGTACGTAAAAAGCAGACGTTTTTTATTCTATGTAACTTAATAATACCTATCTATTTAAAAATCATTGAGTGAAGCCGGTTTGTGCCGAAGTTAAAGTTAAGAGTCTTTAAAATACGAAGGCAAGAGGTTAGGCAGTCTTATCAGGCATTTGAGAAATTCCCGCTACAGAACAGGTTAGGTTATCTCACATCCGGGAGAGAAAATCAAGATAAGCGGAGGCGTGAACCGAGCTTACTGTTTCTGTGTCATAGCAGGATGTTTTATTATGGCGTCATGTTTTGAAAACTGTAAACTTTTTACAAGGTTTTACACTTTTTATATTTCCTAAGTAGCAATCAGTTTTTATAACTTGTAAATAGCCAACAAGCATGCTGTTTACTTATGATGAGGTATATATACCTTTTAGAAACGAGTTCCAAATAGGATTTAAGCGTGAAGCCCTAATTTAGGTGAGTCACGTGTTATTAAAGAGACGTTCACGGCTATAAACGGATGGCATGTGTATTGTAACGGTCGCTATGGTTTCCAATGCAGAGGGGTGTTAAGTTGGATCTCCAGTGTATTTATATAAAAATTAATGTTCATTTTGTATATTTCTCCTTTATGGACTCTGAAATGCTAGGAGATAGAGCACTGATTTCTAGTTAAGTAACTTTGTTCAGAATTCGCTGAAAAAGGTTTTGGTACCAATATTATTTTAATCGGACATATGATGATGAGTTACATTTGAAAATGTTGATTTTTTGCTTATCGATCGGTATGCGTAGCAACACGTGCCGGGTACAGCTAGTTTAGTTTTCTAATTATGTATTTTAATACCTGTTCTGGGATTGGGTAAAAAACAGCATTTTTTTCAAGGGACAAATAACCTGAGGAGGTAATTTAGCGCCGGCGTTACGTAGCGCTCTTTTTGCTTTCGGAAGAATCCTTTTGAAGTGTTGTAGGAATTTGTGGTACAAGCCAGTAGCATGTTTATAAAAAGAGTCATAATAAGGTAGTACCAACAATGTATCTGGTTGGTAAACTGTGGAAACTTTAAAATTGTAAGCTAAGGTCTCTCCGTTTGAATAGTGAATAATTTGTAGATACAACCTAAATAATTGTTTAAAATTTATTGATTTTATAATTAAGGTACTTCTTTTTACTAGAACATGTCAGCATTTTTTATAATTTAGGGTCTCTACTTTTACTAAATTACATGCCAGTTTAAATTACAATTAAAATTACATAAATTATTAGTTTTAATAGAAATGTCTGTTTTCTACAGTAATTGTCAGTGAGAGATAGAAAAATGAGTGGGTGCAGAGGTGCCATATAAATTTCAAATCTTACATGATGTGTCCGTTTTTAGGAATATGGCGTCGTCATGCCTTGTAGGCCGTAATCCGAGAAATCGATTCTGATATCATTGTTTTATTCAACCAAGCCCTACAATTTCCAGATGATTAATCCTAACTTTCACTAACTTTTCCGGCAAAATGAAAAATAGTTTAAATCGAAACGAAATGCGGGCTACTAATTTAAAGATAGCGAATCTATCTACATTTCTTCATATCAAGTGTATTTTATCTGAACAATTAAACTGATGTAACAAATGAGCAGTAATGAACTGCATGATGGTATGTAAGGTAAGATAGTATGACTATCTTTAATTAATTCGAAACATAATTAGCATTCACATGTGGTCAGTAAAAATCTGTCGCTAAGTAAGTCAGAAAGCGTATAGTTATAAAGATGACGAGATGATGAAAAAATTTTTAAGTATAGAGCAACATTAAGTATTGCTGTTGCAAAACAACAGGAGTATGTGTATCAATGTCGCCCATGTAAAAAACATTCTACCACCAGCTATCGGTTAGCATTAGATATTAATGATATCTATAAGCTTTGTTTTCTACACGTAAGCGGATGTATGACATTTGTTGTTAGGGTCAATTGGATTGCATGGCAATAAATATATCCAATAGACTTCTAATAATAGAAATTAAGTTGTTAACAATTATTAACTATTGTTATATACTAATAAAATCGTCGCATAAAATGTTAGGATTAGTATTGGACCTTGAAACGGATTTAACATTTTAAGAGCTGATCATTTCAATAATAAGTTGATAATCAATATGAATCATCGTAAATTCCAACCCAACAATAATTTTGGAATTAAGTATAAAAAAGATATTATTGCGCATACTTATACGTTAAAAAATCTAAAGACCTGGGTCCATGGTTTTAAATTTTCGTAGATCTGGCAGATAATTATATTTATTTTATGTTGTCGAACTATATTGTTGTTGAACTTATCCTGGATTCTACGCATTTATAAAAAAGGATGAGATGTCGTAATATAACGCAAGCTTGTCAGAAATTGTAGTCTTTAAGATGTTTCTAAACTCATCAATTAAGATTTCTTAACGTTTGTTATCTACTTAAAACTACGAAGACCCACAGTATTTAACGTGCAATTCAAGTCAACAACAGAAAAGAACCTGAAAGAACAGAAATATACTTACTGTCAGCAAATCTCTCATGGATGGTCCGTTGAACACATAGCGAGGGTACTGGGGGCTCCAAGATGCGGCCGTTGGGGAACTGGGCCTGGGCCACCGCTACCACAGCTAACAGGAATACTGCCTTCATTTTCTATAAAACAAATAAAATACTTTTATAACTTAGGTTTCGTAGAATTCTATTAAGAAAAAATAGGTTACATGGTCTAGGTAGGTCTTTGGTCGGATCTAGAAGTAGGTATTGTTCGATCGAATATCATATTTATCATGGATATCATACGAGTACTTTCGTACTCTTGCGAAACAATCTTTGAGTTTGAAAAAGCACATTTTGTCCTCGGGGTAGCGCAGAACGGAAGTTGACTTCTTAGACTTTAATTTTAGTTGGGGTTCATAACAATAGTTCGTTATTTATTACTAGACGAACCCGCGGCTCCGCCCGCTACCCCTCCTTTTAGGGGTTGAATTTTTATGGCCTAAAACATGGCCGGGGGTCTTC
>DWNR01004828.1:0-10584 GCA_018250455.1 Polygonus leo
CGCTGATTCCGAATATATATATATAACTCAATATCGGCCATAGTGTCGCTTAAAACAAATAGCCCGGCAACCGTCGAAATGACACATACAAACAATGTATTTATAACATCATCATTATGATAATAAAAATGTTGTGCAAATAACAAGTCTTTGCATGGAATGCATCAAAATTCATAAAACACTTACATTTTTTGACCAAGTCTTTATCCTGTAATGCAATAGATAGTGCGTTGCTCCTAGGAAATTTCCTCAGAGCTGCTTCAAATTCCTCTTCAGTATTGGCAGATTTCACCAGATTCATCAATTGGTCAACATGTTGGGCACCTGCACCCGATTTGAATATTGCGTATGTTAGTTTATCATCATAGGTGATCTCTCGTCGGAATTTTTCATTGACGTATTTTCCCAATTCTTTTATCTTATCTGCATTACCAGCTTCCGCTAGGTGTTTTAATGTGAACTTGATTACGCTTGACTTTGGGGTGACTCCTTCCTCAAACGATTTAATAGCCAAGTCCATTGCTTTGGAAGCATATCCTTCTTTTATCAAATTTTCCATTTGGGTAGACACCTCAGATTTGATAGGTGGTTTGACTTCTTTTTTAACTTGTTTGACTTGTTTCTCTTGTTTCTTTTCCACTTGCACGGGTTTGATCGTCTCTGGAATGACAAATGGTATTTCCCTGTTGTTAGCTTTCAGATGTTGTCCGAGATGAGCTAAGAATTTATCGGTCGGAATTTCTCCTTCTTCCTGAAGTATCGTCCACAGCCCCAAGGCCTTGTCAGTCTCATTTGCTGCACAGTAAGTTACCAGCAGATGGTAATAAATGTTCGATCGGTCGATATGTGAAAGTTCCCTTGTTGCTTCCAGTAAACCTTCCAAGTATTCAGATTTTCCTTCCTAAAAACAAGAAATTTTAATTAACAATAATAATTTTACATACTAAAAACAGATAAAATAGGCCAGCGATCAACAATTTGCGGCCCGCGACATGTTCATAGTACTTTTTAGTTTTCTTAGCAGTCGGACTTTCAAATATAATCGTCATCATCAATATTATCGTCAAACGACGTTCTGTATCCTTGGAAGCGCTAATATTAATGTAGGTACGTTGCAAAATAATTTAAGCACTAAGGAAAAAAATAACAACATCCATTATCATTTTACTTATTATCAAAATCAGAGTCAAGTGTGGCCTGCCTGTGCTCTTTTTTGATCTAATTCTTTTATAGGGTATAATTCCCTGGTATAATTCCCTTGCAATTACATGATTAAAGTAAAAAAAAATTAAATAGGCTTAATCTGAGGCAATGTTGTAACTCCAGCTCCATCAAATGAGGTGATGTTTTTTGGAGTGTTTCGCCGTTTCTTCTTTATAACGAAATACCTTGAAAACAGTCACATTTTAAAGTAGCTTCTTGACTTTCAAAATGTGATTGAAACTATTTGATTTAACAATGCTAAGTACTGTAGACATTTATTATGACAAAAAGGAGCAAACAGGAAGGCGCTAATGTAACAGCGTCATAATCATCTCTATATTCATCAAAATTACGAAAGGTCACATGCTAGATGTATCCAATGTTATATGGTTATAACCCGTGAATATTAACGACGCATTAAAAATATCTTTAAATTAGTACTACTCAATCACCTCAGTTATATGTTGTGTAATGCAAGATTAAATAGTAGATGGAATAATTTCACTATCAGTACAATGTTAAAAAACTTACAAATCATAAGAACTTACTTCAACGTATCGTTCACAGGCATCTTGTAGACGTTTCTGACGTGTGTGTAACCCTGGAGTCTCCAGTATCCGCCGCGCCTGTCTCAGCCGTCCACACTCGACGAACGCCAAAACCAAATCGTGGAGTATGTTTACTTCGCCGTGAATCTGAAAATATTTGTTTTAGCTGTAATAAATATGTTACTTTTCTATAATAATAATAGCAATATTTATAATTCCGTGATATAATGTTCCTTCATGCTAATATCCGAAACAACTTAATCGATTTTAAAGAAATTTTGCACATGTATGTAACTTGGTCTAACAGGAGAGATAGGATACTTTTAGACCCTAAATTTGGAGCAGTTTTTGAGTTTTTTAAGGCAGGATGACTTCTTTATGGGTAATATAAATGAAATGTTCAAACTGTCTTAAAACTCAAATTGTGTCTACAAAATATTTAAATACGGAGAAATACGAATTGAAATACGAAGGTTTTTAAATACGAAGAAAAAGTTTCAATAAATATACATTATATATTCTATGTGTATTATATTTGTTCCATGATTCTACCATTATTAAGATGCTTTATTGTTATTGTGTTCACCGCCCGCAAATTCTCACCATCATATTGGGTTGACTGGTAGAGAATGCCAATAGGCATTAAGTCCGCCCTTTGTTACCTAGTTTTAGGATTTACAATAAAGATTAAATAAATAAATAAATTATTCATACCTGTGTACTAAGATCTGCCAGCCACTGCAATTTACTAGCATCTTCTTTCATAATTAACGCTTTCATAAGTTCACCCTTCCATGGAGTGCATCTATATTGCTTGCAACAATATTCAAATTCATTTAGAGCACCCTCAACATTATCTTTTAGTATGTGAGCTTTGATACTCGGTCCCAATAATATATTGGATGGTTCCACATAATTGTTCTCGATCAAGACTTTTGTTAGTTCTCTTACCTGAAATGAACAGAAATGTAATTATATTACTCTGAATTATTTCATACTCACTTACACTTATAATAGGACCAAAACATACTTTTGCATCTTCCTTTTGCTCTGCTAAATGATTGAGCATTTGCCAACATTTTGAATTAAGCAAGAAATTTGGCTTTCCAATTTCATCCGATGGTTTATTATCATTCAGAAATTTTAATGCTTCATCATATTTATTTGTTCTAATTAAAGCATATGTCATCAGAACACTCTTATATCTGGTAAATATAAATTGAGGTTCTTTAGCGAGTAATTGCTCCTTGATTTCAAGAGCTTTAGATATTTGGTCATTATCACAGTAAAATTCAAACAACTGCGAAAGTGTCGCTGTGGTGAGTTCAAAATTGGCAGCTTTGAGTTCCTCCAGGTATGATCCAAGTTTCTCAACATTATTTTCCTTCAAGTACGCCAAAAGTAGCTGTTTTTGTAAGCGGTTGACATCACTATCTCCTTTGCTTCGCGATTTTTCAAGCATCTTTTCCAAATCACTCGAATTAGGTGGCCTAGTCCTAGTACGACGAGCATACTCAACAGGTGCCCTTTCTAGATCTGGTGATGTTAGTTTTGACAATGTATTCGATATTTCAGATGTCATATTATTGCTAAGGAAATGTTCGATTTCCTCTGCCTGAGATGTACTAATTTGGAGTCCCTTATCAAGTACTGCTTTTAAAAGCTGCTCACACAAAGCTGGCTTTGTTAGGTTTTTTACACCTAACACTATGATCCGTCCGATATCATTGCTATCTGCTCTATTATCTGTAGGGGACTCATCTTTGGAACTCTCATCTGTTTGCGATATTGATGGACTACTGCTGATCACATGTAAAATGGTTGCAAAAGAATTTACATCCTTTGTTTTGTTTAGTGCAATGAGAAGTGGTCTAGTAACTAAATTATACTGTCCTCTTGGTATGTATTGTAAAGCAATATCAGCTGCATTTTTTATATCACCTGTTTCCAATAATTCTATCATTACATTTCTTGCACTATGAATAAGAGGCACATTTGCTATTTGTAATTTAACAATGACATTGTGTGGTGATTCTTTATTCATAATATATGGTATAACATAATCTCGCAGAGCTTCCCCAGACATCAGAATTCCTTCACTATTCATGTCACGAAGAAGTTGTAAGAGACCCTCTTCATCTTTTTCCTTTCCTTTCTGTACTAAAAGTGGCCAATAATAATGTGATCTGATCTCTATACCATCTTTCTGAAGTTCTTTAAACAATAACTGAGCTAACTCTGTTCGCCCCATTTGTATTGCTACTTCAGTAGCTATATAGATAGCACTTGGTACCAGATCCTCTTGTTGTAATTCTCTACATTGCTGAACAATTTTTTCAGGGGTTAGATTGCCTTTTAACAAATGTTTCACATAAAATGCTCCTTTGAACATTGTATCACTATTACTATTGGCTTTGGGCATGGTTTTCATCACTTTTTTAGCTGTTATTTCACATCCATTGTTAAGAAGTCTAAAAATAACATTGCACACATCCTGAACATAGCCTGAGCTCTTATGAAGATGCTGAAATAGTTCATCAACTTTGTCTTCATAACCACTGATGGCAAGGTGTTCCACTATATCCAGGATATCCTAAAATTGAAAATTTCAAATAAAATTAGAAGTTATTCTGTGTTGAATTCATAAACATGTAATAGGTCTGCTTACATATAGTAGAAGAAACAAGGGAGTAATACTGAACTACATAATGCATTACTGAATATAAATGTATAAACCCACAAAGTCAACTACATACATATTACATTATTCGAGTGAACTAAATCATCATCATATCATCAGACTAATTTTAACTTTTCTTTCTTAAAATTTGGGATTATTTCAAAATAAGCAAAAAAAATACTAAGGGGACAGTACCTTGTCAGTTAAGTGAACATCTTGTTCCTTGGCTGTCGATATGACACTGTTGATTCCCTCAAGATCCCCTATCTTTGCATAACCGCATGCAAGTAGTGCATATGTACGGTTTGATGGTTGTAGACCTGCTCCCGACATTGTTTGCATTACAACCTTAGCTCCTTCGGTATCTCCTAAGAAGGAGTGACCCATAACTAACGCATTAAGGACAGGTTCAGAGACTGGCATTTTGAGTTCGCGCATTTTTTCCAAAACATTTAAAGCTCCTTCCATATCACCATCTTGACAGTAACGCCACATCAGTCTCTGATATGTCACCCTAAAAAATGTTAATGTTATTGACACCATTGAGTATGAAAAAATTAATTGACTAGTTGAACACTAAGGTTTCTAAGATGGTATGTACACTATTTCATTTTCTATTCTTGTTAGAATTTTAAATGTAGTTCTATCAATAGATCAAATCTATTCTTATTTATAATATTTTGTTTAAATTACCCTAAAATATTAAATGCATGTAAATAATATAAGCAATAAAGAATTTGAATTAATTCTGCAGCTTTGTATATTGAAATATGTTCAAGAATTCTACTTATATAATGAAGTTATAATTCAAAATTCAGTTTCAATTCAATATTATAGAGTGTATCAATGAATGCTTAAATTAAAATTTAAAACAAACCTGTTTGGTTCAATGCCCTTCTTTTCTAATTCTTCAAGAAATCCTGCTGGTGAGAAATCATGCTCATTCTCTATGTATACCCTTAGCAGTGCATTATAATGAGAAATGTCCATAGGGACACCTCTTTCAGAGAGAACATTCCATATTTTTTGGACTAGCAGCGTCCTTTGTTCAGGTAATTCTTCGGGGACTAATTGGCCTGAAAAAGATATATATATATATATAGATATAATATATATGTATACTTAAATATTATCAAATGGGTTAATCCATTCCAAAAGTTTAAGGCTTGCATAATGAGACATTACTGCAACACTTTTCTGACACATATAATTATTGAGTTTCTACTTTCAAGCCCAAAAAGTGTAATAAGACAAACAAATTTAAAACAGACTGATCTGATTCATGATCAAATTGATTGTGTGCTGTCTAAAGGAGTTGTTAAGTGTCTCCGAAATCGGCATGTTTGTATGAGGAGAGTTACGAAACTGAAAAAAAGCTAGGCAAGTATAAATAAATGCCTTTATTTATAAACAGAATGAGGTCAGTAAATACACACAGATATTTCAATTTATCTAATAATATACATTTTGAATATTATATTATATTAGAGTGCATAGTTTTATTTTACTGACATGTTTTTATAAAGTATCTTAACTTTGAAACCATTTTAAAAAAATATCTGTCTAGCCTATCTATGACAGATTTTTTAATTTACTAATACTATTGCTTATTTAACAAAGCTGCATGTCATAGTAATAGTATAAATTATTTCAAAATGTTCTTACCACAGCATCTTATGACTAGCAGCGACTGTGAACTCGTAATATCATTTTTCCCACGAATTTCATCAAATACTTCATCAATATCCCGTTTGGTTATCCTGCCATATCTCTTCACTTCTGAGTCAAGTCTTTGTAGAAGCGGTTCTAGATTCTCTTTTTTCTTTGAAGTGGCATAATCTCTAAGAAAAATGCTAAAAACAACATTGGCATTTTAATTATATTTTTAGTGGTTTATTATGTTGGAATTGTTTTTTATATGAGTGGAATGGATACTTGACTAGATACAGGACTTGGTATACAAGCCCTTTTACATTTTTTTTTAAATATTTAGATTTCCAATAGCAAGACCTTGGATATAGTTCCTTTTGGCCTACTATACTTTAGGTTTCAACTACATACTAGAAAAATACCCAAAAAATGAAGATTGATGATTTCTAAAGCTTTGGAAACTGTTATCATCACCAACCATTAATAAAATCCATGTTGCAGGGCATGTGTATCTTATAATGGGAAGGATTTAGGCCATTGTCCATCACGTTGTCTAACTGCGAATAAGTGGGCTTCACACAGCTTTGAAATTTTTAGAATGTCATAGACGTGTAGGTTTCTTTGCGATATTTTCCTTCACCGGTAAGCGAGTGATAATTTAATTAAATATGCGCGTAAATTGAAAAATCAGGGGAGTATTCTTGATTATGATACTAGTACGGATATCGCAAAATTATTGTACCTAGTCCACCGGGATGTAAGATATTAGGGGCTGTCAGGGTACCACATGAAGCATAATAATTTAATTTAAATGTTTCAAAAATATTACAAGATATCGTTCGTACACACCTATTTGCGGCACAAAGTGTTTTTGGATAGATTAATGAATTGGACTCTGCAGTCTTTGCAGAGTTAAGGATGAGCGTTCTTGCGGCACCAGTGAAATAACGTACAAACTTCGTTGATCTCAACAGAGACGACATATTGTATGTTGTCTCGTATTTAAAACATGAATATGAAGAATTTCAGATATAAAATATGTCTTTTCACATTTATTGTAAAACTTATCACTTCAAAGGGGCACTGTACAACAGAAAGGAAATTTGAGGTTATTTTGTTATGTCACTTAAGTCTGAATTGAGATTAGGATTGAAGCTGAACAATTCACAGAGTAAAAATGTTCAAATTTCAGTCAGACGAGACAAGAGCACAGAATATTAAAACGATCTAGCAATAAATTAAACTAGACGAGAGAACAAGACAAGACAAAAACGTCGTACTCTAATATAATCATTAATGATATTGGCATCAATATAGCCGAGATTTTAATTGAAATACAATTAACAAACTTCGGCTAGGTTACAATTTAGTTTTATTTTAATTCAACTTCTATCATAATTGCATACCGATATTGAATATAGTAACTAAACTACGTAACATATAATAACTTAAAATTATTACAACTATTACTTATGTATACAACTATTTCTATTTGGTATACCATTGGACAAACATAATTACTAGTATATACTTACTACTATACTATACCCTAGGTATTAGGTGCATTATTTTTTGTTATCTTAGTAACGTGTGCAAGATATGTTAGTTGTTTTGTCGATATCCCAACATATTTATTATAATAAAGCTAGCACATTCTTGCAATTACGTATCTGTGGTTACATCATAAGAGAGTAGGGGCAAAGGCAGATAGAAATTTTTGAGTTTGTAGCCGGCAGATTTATAAATTGTTCGAGCTTGGAGCTATATTTGGTCTACCGGCCGGTGTTATTTAATTTTTACATCGAATATTGTTTTTATTAATACTTACAAGTTTTAAACTTGATATTAACTGTTGAACGAAATGGTAAGTTTATATTTTTTTTCTCCAGTGACATTGATTTGACCTTAATGTTTCCTGAGATTTTGTTTTAAATAAATCTCATTTGATTGAAACTCATTGAGATTAACAAAAGAGACAAAATCATGTCATATACGTTAATAATTGGAATGTTGATAATGTCTGTAGTACGATTATCAAATAATGATAGCGATTTATCAAAGAATTCATTAGTAACATAGCCATGTCATACTTATGTTGTGGATCTAGTAAAAAAAATAAGGCAAATGATAATAATACTACGGTCATTAGACCTTTAAAAATGGTAACGTAATTCCTTTGGTTCTTATAAAGTAACTAAAAAAATTAGCCTTCACCCTATGTGACCTCTTGACGTCATAAAAGCTGATATTTGAAAGATACTATAGTCAATAAAATTTTTGTAGGTGAATAAAATGTTTTCTTAATGTACGATAATATATAATAATTATTAAAATACTTATAATTCTTTATATTTCAGGCAGCACCAATTAAAGTTGTGGTCACCGGGGCGGCCGGACAAATTGCCTATTCCTTATTGTACCAGATTGCCTCTGGTGCAGTATTCGGCCCTGAACAGAGTGTCTACCTACATCTCTTGGACATAGCACCCATGATGGGAGTTTTAGAGGGTGTTGTCATGGAGTTGGCGTACTTCCTACTGCTAACCCCGAGGAGGCCTTCAAGGATGTTGCTGCAGCATTCCTCGTTGGTGCTATGCCCAGGAGAGAAGGAATGGAAAGAAAGGATCTGCTTTCAGCTAATGTACGCATTTTCAAAGAACAGGGCCAAGCCCTCGACAAGGTTGCCCGTAAAGACGTCAAAGTATTGGTGGTTGGCAACCCTGCAAACACCAATGCACTTATCTGCTCCAAGTATGCACCATCCATTCCAAAGGAAAATTTTACTGCCATGACACGTTTGGACCAGAACCGTGCCCAGTCCCAGCTGGCTGCTAAGCTTGATATTCCAGTTAGAGATGTTAAGAATGTTATTATTTGGGGTAACCACTCCTCCACACAGTTCCCTGATGCCTCCAATGCTATTGCTAAAATTGGAGGCAGTGAGAAGCCAGTGCCTGCTGCAATCAATGATGACAACTTCTTGAAAACAACTTTCGTGTCAACTGTTCAAAAGCGTGGAGCAGCCGTTATAGCTGCCAGGAAAATGTCTTCTGCTCTTTCTGCAGCAAAGGCTGCATCCGACCATATGCGTGACTGGTTCTTGGGCACTGGTGACCGCTGGGTGAGCATGGGAGTTGTTTCTGATGGGTCTTATGGCACCCCACCAGATGTAGTTTTCTCATTCCCAGTTACAATCACCAATGGGAAATGGAAGATTGTTGAGGGTCTTACAATTTCAGACTTTGCTCGCCAAATGCTCGATGCTACTGGCAAGGAATTGGCTGAAGAGAAACAGGACGCTTTGGACGTTTGTAAAGATTGATTATGTAAAATATAGTCTATTATTATTATATATGTAGCATCCAAAATAGGGCCCTAACTAAAATTTTGTTAAGAAATTATGATATTGTATAGAAATTTTTATTGAGATAAAATATGTATATGTTGGTTGTTACAGTTTGTATGTATTTCACTTTAAGCTAAGATAATATGTAGAAAAATTCAAGCAAACAATTGGGTGTAGATAAAGGTTTCTTGAGCAATTATCAGTTTGTAATATGCAATACTTGTAGTAATATGTAATGGAGATTATAGCATTTGTAGCATTTGTTAACTGCTGATAAGCTCAGTCGATATCAGAGCAATAATAGGCTAGATTTTGTAAACATTATACACATGTTGCAGTGAATTTCATTATATATAACTGCATAAGATAGGCAAAGAGATATTATGTATTGAATATTATTGTATTGAGCACCAAAATGCAATTAAACTCTTTTTACACACAATTTATCGTATTTATTGCCCATAAATGTACCTTTGGTAAAGTTTAATGTGCTGAATTAATAATAAAGTTATCTGTTACAGCACTCAATAGTTATATAATGTAAAGGAATATTTGTAAGTGAATATAATGATGCAATAAATAAACAAACTTAAAACTTGTCATGTAGGTTGGTTACAATTACCTATGATGTTATTATGTAATTAATGGAATTTATATTAAGTGATAACAAGTCTCATTTCCTTTTATTAATATGTATTTAGTTAGCGGTTTGCTCCAGCCGATTTTATGATATAACTTAGCAACGAAATGAATAAATCAGTCAACAAGGCCATACCTAGGAATTGATTATGTGCCTATGTGGGTCAAGAAATAATCGATAGTTTTGCTGTGACGAACGTGCTAGACATTGTAGACATTTTGTTTTGGCTGTGGAGCTATAAACAAAATTGTGTAGACATAAAAATAGCCCAAGGACTAAGGACAGTCTTCAGATGTTGTTGTGTAAAGTTTTTGTTTAATTAACATGTATTATATTTATTTGTGTTGATTACAGATGTCCATTGGATTGCATGCACTAGTTTAACGTTTAAAAACATCGATGATGAGTTTTTTATTGTGTAAAGGTAGCAAACGAGCATACAGTCCACCTGATGGTAAATGGCCACTGCCGCCCATGGACATCAGTAATCATCCTCAAGTACGATTGAGTCATACCT
>DWNR01004829.1:0-10582 GCA_018250455.1 Polygonus leo
TGTAAAGGTAGCAAACGAGCATGCAGTTCACCTGATGGTAAGTGGTCACTGCCGCCCATGGACATTAGTAGTCATCCCCAAGTACGATTGATCCAAGGTCGACCACAAATGCGTTACTACCCGTGAGGACTAAGATGTTCGTCTCGTTTGTGAGTACATATATCTTTAAATACATATATACGTAATACAAATCACGTGTACTATTATACCTTCCCAGAAACATTTTAAAGAAACAATATTTGCGTGAAAACACATACGCGACTGTAAACAGTCAAAGGGGAAACCAATTTGGCTTTGCATATGGAGATATGAAACGGATCGCTTCAATACCCGATGGCGGGCTCACCGATAGCTTTTCAGAACGACTGTGTGTACAGTTATGTGTATGACGTAAGTGTGTCATTAAGGAAATATTATCATTGGAGACGATTTTGATAGAAACAGTTTTTTATAGAATCTGGCAATTATTTAAACAAAGAGTTTTTTGAGGAAAAATCTTGTTAATGTGTCTATGTAATCCAGAGACCACGCCCAAGCTCTTGAACAGTTGTAATCAATTCTAGATAGGGATAAAGTCCTATTTAAATGACATGGCCTCTTTTATAAGTGTGACCGTCATTGCCTCTATAAGTGTATTATATTGTATAGTCAATTTCCAGAAAGAAGTAAAGCTTTCTTCTTCAAACATTGCATAGTTCTCGTATAATTAAATGTATTGTAAAAACTTAATTTATGACTCAAGCTTTAGCGAAGCTAATATTGCGTATCTCGCTGCATTTTGTAAAAAAAAGTCTTTTGAAATAATAACAATACTAATATTCTTACTATCCTTACAATGTGTGCTAAATGGTCAAAAGTATATAAAAAACCTTTATAATGGTATTTAAAACACTGATTTTGACAATCTAGTTCAAATAAAAATATATAATTATTATATGAATACCAGATCCAGCAAACGTTGTTCTGCCTGTAACATTAAATACCCAATAAAAATACTGTGGTTTTAATCGAGATTTAACTAACCTATCTCTCAAGTAGAACCAACTTATACCAACATATACGTACAACATTTCATTAAAATCGTTTTAGTAGTTTCAGAGTCCATCGCAGACAAACAACGTGACAAGTAATTTATATATATTAAAATATGATAGCTAATTTGTAACATGTTTGGACCTAGAAGTATACATGGTAAGCTGTCACGATGCATACAGAATTAGAATTAGTTTACTCAGATCCAAAGCCTGTTTGTACGATCTCACCCCTTAAATACAACTCTTAATGAATACAAGAACCCTTGTTCATACTGAGATCAACAAGATTTGGACAACTCAAACATGTTATATGAAACTTAGACGTGTAGTTTGTGTTTATGTAACATTAGGCCAGAGATTATAGAAAACAGGAGAAGTGACTGTGGTCATATCAAGTGTCCATTACCACAGTCACACCTTGTCACTGTTGAAGTACACTTTTAGGCTGTACATTAACATTTTTTTTAGGAAATGTTAGCTGCAGTTAACGCTAAAATCTGTCAGAATGTGTGCACTATGATCATCATCACAACCCATTATTGTTCCGCTGCTGAGCACGGGTCTCCTTTCACAGTGAAAATGACCGCGCTGGCCAAGTATGAATTCACACAACTTTGAGTTTCTTTTACTATCTCTTAGGCATGTAGGTTTCCTCACGATGTTTTCCTTCACCGAAAAGCAAGTGATAATTTAAGTTTAAATTGGCACATTATTTGAAAAATTAGAGACCGGTGCTGGGATTCGAACCCGGACTATCTGTGAAAGGTTGGATACTCAACCACTAGGATATAACATCTCACATTTATGCTTATTGTACATAATCACAGTCTCAAGATCGGACGCTCTTTAGCTCATCTGCTTATTTGTATAATCTGTGGTTATAACAAACAGTTACTATTCTTGTCTAAGGGCATCTGCCCTTTACGTTTTCATCCTTTGTTTGTTTAGCGGATAACCTTTGTGAGTTAACGCTCATATCTTGTATGACGTAAATTTAGTAAATTTCAACAAGAACATTTATATATCGGTGTATCAAAATAAACTCCCGGCTTTATCTATATTTGGTAGGAATTACTGATCATTTCAAACTCATCGATTCCAATTGTGTCCATATTCTTTAGCCTTATTTTGATACTTGGGGCTGGATTACTTTGCATTATTGCTGATTAAAAAAAATTAAAACCATGTTCGAGTCAGACTTGCTCACGAAAGGTTCCATACCATTATCTAAAAAATCGAGAAACAAAAACACGTTTTTTACTTAAATATTAATTTTATTCTGCTTTTAGTATTTGTTGTTACAGCAGCAACAGAAATACATTATCTGTGCCAATTTCAACGGTCTAGCTATCACTGATCATGATCTACAGCCTGGTGTCATATAGACGGACAGCGGAGTCTTAGTAATAGGGTCCCTTTTTCCCCCTTTGGGTACAGAACCCTAATAAATACCAAAATTTGTTTGTCGTTAGCTAGGTACATAAGTTTCAAATATTTCTTAAGGCATTTTTGGAAAAGCAAAAATAATGTAGTACGTAGTCGAATGAGGACCTTTTTCTTTTTCTGAATTCCGTTAATAGTTGCACAAAGGTTAACTTCACAAAAACGGTAAAAATATTTTATAGGCCTACTTCGAAAGTATGACAAAGAAACTTTTATGTGACATGGGTGAATTATAGAACTGGAATTTCATTTTTACGGAATATTCCAAATAAAATTCGCAGTTTTGTTCCGCACAAGTTTCCCGAAGTTGCCCACTAGGTGACGTGAAACTTACGAAGTAGGTGTAACTTTTAACAAGACGTTCAACTTTGTTAATGTTTTAGTCAAATAGCTCAGTTCAGTTTGACTTTTGAATGAAATTATAAAACGTACGTGTATATTTTTTATAAAGTATTGAATTATCCCCCAAACACTTAAGGTTAAGGACTTTTACAATAAAAAGTTTAGACAAAATAAATGAATAGTAATAAATTATTTACACCTTCTACATACATAGCCCCAAACAAGGTTTCCCTGTATCGTGGGTGTCGCCATGGACACACACAAGACATATGTATGCATAAACATCCAGAACAGAAATCCAAATTCATCAATCAAATTTCTGTCTGGCCGGGAATCGAGCCCGGAACCCTCTGTGCGGCACGCCGGTATAGTGACTACTGCTCCACGCGGTTTGTAAATCAATATCATAAGAACGCAT
The DNA here is from genome assembly GCA_018250455.1 of Polygonus leo. Lineage (NCBI taxonomy): Eukaryota > Metazoa > Arthropoda > Insecta > Lepidoptera > Hesperiidae > Polygonus > Polygonus leo. The sequence goes on from DWNR01004829.1 coordinate 3,238, forward strand.
TACATCTCCACTGCTGGGTTTTAGTTTCCAATCACGATTTGAAGGGTTTAGGAAGTAACCCACAGTGCCCATGTGGCAAATAGGTACACTTCAAACATCCATAACGGGCCATAGCCATTCTGCAGTTGAATTAGTCGTGTAACTTTTTTTTTTAAAAGAGTGCCGGGAGTTTTTTCCGCCGACTTTTTTCTTCCGGTCTACTTATAACAAAGATAGGAACTCAAAGCCGATGAATGAATAAATGAATTATCTTAAAAACTAATTATTGATGTATGAATTTCATTAAGTGTATATTATATGCCTTATAATGTATAAAAACTTTTGAATTTGAATCCTTTATAATGTACTGAAGTTTTTCCTCCAGCGTAAAGCAACTGGCAATTTATTTAATAATAATGGTTTCTTAAATATAATCCGTAATATTAAATGATTTTATCTGTTTAAAAATGTTACTTTTAATATTCATTTACTACAGTCCACGCAAATCGACCGACAAAAAGGTAGGCGAAATAAATAAAAAAACCTGTCGCAGGAAAGTCAAGCTTAATCCAGGTCAAAAGCCTTAACGTACAAACTGAACTATCCACTTCTCCTCTTTAGTGCTACGCCGCAATACTGTGAATTACTGTTTTTCTTTTGAAGTCACTTTGAAAAATTTTCAGCAGCAATTAAAAGATTTTCCGCAAAGAATATTAGTTTTCGCGAATTTTGTCATTTCCCGCTTACTGTTTCGAGTTTTAGTCTCGGTTTAATTAAAATTAAACTCGTCATTTAAATTTTAAATTTGTGTTTTGGATGAAACTGAGTCAATGGTGTAATAAAAAATGTTTAGCGTGAAAGTAAATCATTTATATACAACTAGCTTCTGCTGAGATTTGAAGGAGGAATTACATAATTTGTCGTGTATTTCGAATTAATACTATGTATTTCTACCACTACAGAACATTCTTTTTTGAAGTAAAAAGGACTTATCTACTTTTTCTACACACAAAAAATGTATTTTACAATGTGTACACAATATTCCATAATGAGCGCTTAAGTAGATCATCACAAGCCATAATAATTGTCCCACAGTTGTGCACGGGTTTATTACAATGAGAAGGCCTGTGATTTGGTAGACTTCACAGGGTCTTCATGGGATTCATTTGACAATAGTATATTCCTCAGGGTATTCCCCTTCAGTCATAATTCAATTTTATATAAATACGAATTTTATTTAGTACCGATTATATTGTTTTGGACTTACGCAGTTCACTTTACAATAAATGGTCCCAGCCACTTTCGCTTCTGTACTATATAAAATAGGTTAACATGTTAACCTCAAAGATGAGTAAAGTTCTACATGAGGTCAAAAATACATGGTTTGACATTTTTTTATCGTATAAAGGAAGCAAACGAGCATGCACTCCACTTGATGGTAAGTGGCCACTGAAGCCTATAGAAATCAGTAATCATCCACAATTGCAATTACAATCTCAAGTACAATTAAATCATACGTAAATTTGATTTCCGATCATATATAAGCATAGCCGGCAACCACGCCTGTCCAAACCGAAACACAAGAATTGCTTCACGAAGGATTGTTTAGAGAGTTCTGCCACCTGTCTAACATCTATAAAGAACGTGAGAACGGTTAGTTTTCCTAATTTAATTTTCGAATCTTCACTTTAAAATTACTACTGCAATTTGCATTCTTCCTACAAAATTTCTCTCCTTTTTGATCCACAAATTGGAAATCCACAGCAGAATCCAGTTAGTTTGAAAATCAAGAATCCGAAGTGCAGTTTAACAAAGTTAACGTGCAAGAAGCAAGTTTTTGAACACAAAGGGAAAGTTGACGAAGAATCCTAATCTTCTCAAAGCAGTGTTAACCACTTAAAGTTATTCAATAAGCTTCGTTCTTAATAAGCTCTATTCACGATAACTCCTTATAGCGATAAGCTTCGAGTTACTTAAGAATAATGTTTTGATATGTAGAGGTTAGTTACCGAATTAACTGACGCGCTTAATAATTTAATTAATTCCCAAAATGTAACATGTTAACCTATTTTATATAGTAAAAAAACAGGGATAGCCAGGGCACAATCTTAAACATTAGCTTAAGACTGCGTCCCATCACGCTGGGCGTTCCAGATTCAAAACCTTCACGACCCTATAATATGATCACATAATTATTAATACGCCGTGAGCGTAGCTTACACTTAGCTTTACACTTAAAAGTTATTCAACACTTGTTTAACGAAATGATACAGGATCAAGAAGCTTTATTTATGTGTAGTTTACACACCTGGAAGTTAAAAAGAAACTTGAAATGAATGTGGAGTTTACTAATTCACGCTGTGTTAGCGCGAAGGATTATATCCTTTATCCTACTTATTCGTTGAGGAGATCCATGTCCAGGATTGTGGCATTTATGGGTTGTGATTAATATAAAACTATCATTTATTATTATTTTTTTAATAATGAATGGCTTCAAATACATTTGTAGCTTGTTTCGCAACCGTTATGAGTAAAACATAAGTATTAAAAATCGATTGATTTTTCACAAATTAATCACGTAAACAAACGACATACAACCTTTACTCAAATTTACAAAAAATAATTCACAAAACAAACAGTGGCTTACGTCCAAAGGAAACCGGAATTCCAGTGGAAAGATTATCTGCGACCCTTCCGCGCTTGCTTTATTACAAGCCTTTATTTTTGTTTCCATATTTGCGATATCTATACTAATATAAAAAGCTAAAGAGTTTGTTTGTTTGAACGCGCTAATCTCAGGATGTACTGTTTCGAATTGAATAATTATTTCTGTGTTGAATAGTCCATTTACTGAGGAAGGCTATATAATGTCACGCTACGAGCAATAGAAGCGAAGTATCAACGAAAAATGTTGCAAAAACACTGAATGATATCCTCACGCAAATATACATACAACCTTTACTCAAATTTACAAAAAATAGTTCACAAAACAAACAGTGGCTTTCGTCCAAAGCTGCCCAAAGCTCCGCCAAGTGTTTGTTGGAAACCGGAACTCGAGTGAAAAGATTATCTGCGACCCTTCCGCGCTTGCTTTATTTTTGTTGCTATTTCTGCTATATGGATTAAAAAAACGGCCTGTAAAAATGGTTGGTAAAGGATAAAAAAGGTTTAAAAATAAGCATTAACAAAATCTGGATAGGAATGTTTTGGACGAGTTTCATAACAAACACTGTGACACGAGATTTTTATATATTAACCTCTTACCTACATCTGTACTACATACAGGACATAGAAATCAAAAAAATATTTTACCGGTTTTTAAAATAGTAAGCGCAATATTTTTGAGTGGTGACATCTATTGAATATCTAGGTTTCTAAATAAAGATAAATTTCAATTCCCGTGTAGTTTCTTTTTTTCAAAATGGCGATGGAACATAGACGTGCGCCGGTCCGTGTACGCAAAGGTAAGTTAATCGATTTAAATCTTATTAAAATGTAAGTTCTTATTGGATTTTTTGCGGTAATCAATTAATTGAGACTATAAAATGATGATATACAGTTGTATTTTAACGTAATTGTCTAAAGTATGCAAGACACAATGTTCTCATTTTTAATGTCTTTTGCAGAAGACATATGTAGGCAATAAAAGTTTTGGTACTTAGACTTCCCGTGTACTCTATAAAGTACATATGTAAATATTTAGTCATAATTAAGTTTTTTTTTTAATTTTTAATTAAGCTTTAAAGGACAATGTCATAGCATAGGCTCTAAATTATCCTGAGTTTGACTTTTCGAGAGATTTGCACCGCCAGAACTTAACCAAGGATCTAATATTAAGAAATTAGTTATTTAGTTCAGATGAAAACGAAACTGCACTTGCTCCTTCAGCTTCTTCTCCGGCGTTCTCTACTAGTTCTGATCTCGCATCGACATCATCACGTTTTCGTTCAAGAGGACATGGCAGAGGTATTTCCCATGGACGTGGACGTGACCACAGTCATAGTATCATATTGAGCGAGGATATTCCATAGTTGCAATCATCTCATTTGTCGACCCGCTAGATTGCCATAAGAAATCGTCAATATAATGACGGCATTCAAGGCTCGTGGACCAAGGATACAATATATGTAGAAGTTAATGAATTGATGGAGCCATCATATAAACACAAAGAAACTCAGAATTGGGAATGGTCCCAATTCTGTGACGTGCTGCTAAAATGTCGTCGTCAATATATAGAATACTGACGAGGACAATTTAATAGCACTTCAACTATATCAATAGGACTCATATCTCGAGACAGGAAAATCTATAGGGCTAACTTTGAGAGAGCTCAAAATCTACGTAAAAATGACGATGATAGTGTCAGCACTGCAGTATCCACAAATTGATATGTACTGGACAGAAAAGTCGAATGTTCCCATAATTGCAATGGCTATGACCAGAAACAGATTCTTTTTTACTAGACTACAGCTGAAATGTGTCTATGATGCTGAACTAAATGTTATTTTGCCCATCACGTGATCGGACAAAAAAAAGGACAATTCGAATGATGTCACATCTTTTCTACTTGTCCGTGGTAAATGTCTGCTGCATTATTGTATTGTACAAATTGAAAAAAGGTACGCTTAATAAATAATAAGAAAACTATAATGCAGCTGCGAGAATATAAGTTGGATTTGGGTGCAAAGCTTATTTCGGACAATGAAGGAAGAGATGACGACTGTGGAGATGGCAACGTGTATAAAGAAATGGAGCCGAAACATAAGAAACGCAAAATACATATAAAGCCGATACCGTCGAATGTATATTGTATAAAAGCTGCTGCACATCTACCCGAATATGAAACAAAACAGTCGCGCTGTAGAAAGAGTGTTTATGATTAAAAAAAACTCTGTATACTGCAAAAAAATCTGTGTTTTACGCCAAACAGGAATTGTTTTTCCGATTTCCATCAAAACGAACAGTAGTTTATAGGTATAAGAATTGACGAAACTTGATTAATCTCTAAAGTAGGTCCCTAATTAACGACTGATTAGTGAGTTCGAAATGATGATTAATTTTTACTTGTTTTTATGACAAGAATTGTTTAATTTTGAAAGTTTTGTTTGGAAGAAGTATTCCTTTTGTTTTATTCGAAACTTTATGACACTAAATATAATATAAAGGTTAAAATATGTTGTATTTGTGTACCATTTCTTTCCAAAATTGCAATTTTTACCCTTAAACCAGTCTATGTCCTACACAAATCACATAGTAATATAGTCACTTTGTCCTTCATAAAGGACATAGTGGAAAACCGGTTTTCCAGATGAAGGATTTTTTTTACTATTTTTCCCGCATATCATATACTATTGCCAATATTATACTAAAATTTCATAAGTATACTTCAAAAAAAGTGCCCCTGGTAGGCAGGAGGTTAAATAATGCCTCCTTATCTTTTTGTTTGTGAATACAGATTGAGAGCCATTGGTCAGATTTACAAAACATATTTCTTGTAGTGGATATATACCAAATATTTTGTTAATTTCCTTGTTTTATGTTAAATACATAAGTCACTTAAAAGTGGCGGGAAAAGTTTTTTTTTCATTTAATTCCTTGTACCAGACAGATTCCAAGCTAATTTTTTAATACTCACACAAATAAAATTAATAAATCACGGACCTAAAGGATATACAACCTTTCCTCAGAGTTACAAAAAATAGTAAACCTTCCTCAGATTTACAAAAACTGGCTTACGTCCAAAGCTGCTCAAAGCTCCACCAAGTGTTTGTTTGAAACCGGATCTCGAGTGGAAAGATTATCTGCGGCCCTTCCGCGCTGACTTTATTTCTGTTAGTGTTGTTTATTCCTGTTCGGATTAACCTAACATCCTTAATGTCATAAAACAGCGCCCCCTATGTGTTTACATTGGGAATACAGATTGAGAACCACTGGCCAGATTTACATATTTTTTGTTGTCTTGATATATTTTCATATAGTATGCTAGTTTACCTGGTATATTTTGAATACATGTAATGAAAGGAACTATAACAATTTTAGTTCATAACTTAAAAATATTTAGAAACACTTATAGCACATACTTCAAGCTCATTTTCTAATTCCTTTAAAAATAAGTATTAACCGAAAACAGAAAATAAAAACATTTTATTGTTTCTTAAAAAAATAATTTAATTTAATTCCATTATATTGAAATTGCATGACCAAATATTATACCTACAGATCTATAAAAGGCTTCCGTCCAAAGCTGCTCTAAGCTTCGCCAAGTGTTTGTTGGAAACCGGAACTCGAGTGGAAAGATTATCTGCGACCCTTCCGCGCTGGCTTTGTTTTTGTTGGTGTTGTTTATTCCTGTTCGGATTAACACAATATCCTTATTGTCATAAAACAAACATTAATGTTTGTTTGCGAATACAGATTGAGAACCACTGATCAGATTAATGTGACATTTTTAACACTATATGTTAATAGGTATGATAGGTAAATAGGTATCACCTTTGGTAATAGGTATATTTGTTAATTCACAATAATTTTAGTTCATATAATTATATAAAGTATAAAGTTGATTATGTTATAAATACAGATTTTAAAATGTCAAAATAAATATTACTTCGTGTAATATTTATTTACTAAAACCTACCTAAAAATAAACAAACGGATTCAGATTTTTTTTTTAATTTTTAAAGGTTTACCCTTTTTTATAAAACTTTCTTATTCAAATTCAATACATTTGAAATTGCATAACGAAATGCACCTACAGATGTATAAATTAGAATAGATTAGAAATTCAACACAGGGATTTCATAAAAGTTGTATCGATAAATCTATGTAAATACGGAAGAAGTTATTAATCAAATGTCCACATCCAAAATTGGCGTTGTTATCAGGGGATTTTACATCGTCCGCGCATAAATCACTTCGTAGAACTTCGATTATTCTAAACAGCTAAAACTGCTAGCAAAAATGCTAGAATTCTGGAAAATAATATTTTACTGGACAGGCACTACGTAAAGCTCTCCATGCGTTTCGATATGAACAGAGTGACCATTTATGGTTATAATATTTATGGTTTTCATGCTAAAATATAAATATATATATATATCTACTGTGATAAGAGTGGCCCTATCACTCTTATCACCTAGGAATATAAAATATAGCCTATTCTCAGACCTGGAAAAAATATACATGTATAAAAATTCAGACCTACCAACTATACATAAAAAAATATCATAAAAATCGTTGAGTTTCGGATCAGTTCGATAACAAACACTGTTACACGAGTTTTTTATATATATCTTCTTCTATCTATACATATAATAAAGCTAAAGAGGGTCGAAAGTCTGTACATGGAATATATTAAAAAAAAAGT
>DWNR01004830.1:0-10582 GCA_018250455.1 Polygonus leo
TCCGGCATAGCCTAGGGGATCATCGGGATACGCAAGCCCCTCCACCACGACAAGGTGGCAGCTCCAGCGGGGGGGACGGTCGGAACGAAGTTAGTTCGCTTTTTGGTAGATAACGTCTAGCTATCTACCAAAAAGCGAACGAACAAACGAAGATAGCTGTACAGTAATATTTATTTTTGTATTTTTTTCTTTATTGTGTAAAGGTAGCAAACGAGCATGCAGTCCATCTGGTGGTAAGTGGACTTTAGTAGTCATCCCCAAGTACGATGAAAGTTGACCGCATGCGTTACTACCCTTGAGAGCTAAGATGTTCGCCTAGTTTGTAAGTATAGCTGGCAACCACGACTCTCTAAACCAAAACACAATAGATTGCTCCATGAAGGTTTATGAGGGTGGCGGTGGTACCTCCGCGGTTGAACTTTATGAATTCTACCACCTGGCAAAAACTCAAGTTATCAGGTAAAAAAGTAAGCAGAGTTAAATTGAAAAATATAAACAAAAGATACATATTTTTAACACCAATCGATGTGTAGTGCAGGGAGACGACACGCGGTGCGGGGAGATACCGAGTAGGACCGAATAGAGCCGAAGGGAAGGAAGCCGTCGAGTCTTTCGTTGAGCGGGTGTCAAGAAAAAGTCTTGTTACGTTTTTTCGATCTCGTTCCCATACAGCTCAGTGTGTGTACCACGCGATAAGCAATTTAGTTCCAAAAAGTTATTTTTCTATCAATTAATATATTTTAACTGACATTGATACAGTAGACCAAAATAACATGATCTGTCTCATCTTATACACATAGTAATACTAAGGGCCTACACCAGACAACAATTTTGTACGATCATATCCAGGATCAAAATGTAAGACAAATATTCGGTCAAGGGTGAGTCGGATTGGGTTCACACATAGGGTTCCTATCCTCCTATCCTATCTCACTTACAGACAGCGTTGTATGAAAATTTATTTTTATTATTCCCGGAATGTACCTACTACTTTTAATATTAACATTAAGTTTCAATGATTTATTTACTTTTTAATTTCAAAATTAAATTAAATTAAATTATACTGTGTTTTGGATATTTTTTTTTTATTTTTTTTATTATGATATGGCATTCAAATACAGTCAACCCTATATTTTCACCGTATTTACCACCAACCCCCATTTTTAATCGTGATTTAGTATTTCAATTTATATGGTGGAACAACGTTTGCCGAGTCATCTAGTGAAAGTATATATAATTATAATTTATAGGTTGTATTTTTACAGACTAAGTAATCACGAATAGTCTGTAGTCCGTTTTGGGCCTAAAACTCTTTTAGTTGAAATTGATCTTGCAAGAGGTCTGTTTATACTGGAGATTACTATCTCCTATAACAAGATAAGCTTATCTGGATTATCTGACGATTAACCGGACGAATACAAGGATATTTGTACTTTATTAACAAGACCATAAAGATTAGTTTAAATTGTACATTCCCAGGCAAGATTATAGGTGTATCTGAAGAAGCAGCTGATTATCAAACAAGCGTAACCTTATACAGATAGCGTAAAATATTCGCATTTAGATCAAACACTTCAAAGGAATATTATTCTAAATTCACATTAATATTACTTCGATTAAGTTCAGTTTCGCTTGCAGCATATAATATAGAGTTACAAGATTTTTGGAGTAGAATATTATCTATGGTTAAAGCAAACTTTGCTCTTAAACACAAAAAGAAAACAATCGAATTGATCGTTCCTTTTTCGAAGTCGGTTAAATATTCACGACATTAAATTAAAAGAAAAATAAATTAAAGCGGTAAAATAAGAATTGGACCTTCTTTTTTCGAAGTTTAAAATATTACATTACTCTAAAAAAATAAAAAGTGGTGAAGATAATAGAACAAAGTAACAATGTTTGTAGATGAAAGAGAAATTTGTTTTATCGCATTTTGTTTTATTGTTTTGTTTTTAGTGTTCGCGTATTTACAAGTGTGTGATGTGATTGTTGCCAGACTCGTGTTCAGAATTTTTAGTAAGTAATGCTTGTATTATTAATTGATTTAAGAATAAAAAATAAAATGCTGTTAAGTTAGCAGCTCTTTTTTAGCGTTCCGTACCTAAAAGGTAAAAACGGGATCCAATTACTAAGCCTCCGCTGTCTGTCTATCCGTCGGTCTGTCTGTCACCGGGCTGTATCTCATATACCGTGATAGCTAGAAAGCTGAAATTTTCACAATTTATGTATTTCTGTTGCGGCTATAACAACAAATACTAAAAATTAAAATATTAAGGGGGTCCCCATACAACAAACGTGTTTTTTTGCCTTTTTTATGGATAATGGTACGAAACACTTCGTGCGCGAGTCTAAATCGCACTTGGCCGTTTATTTAAAACTGTTTATTTAACTTTTAATTTCCTAAATTTTCCTTTAATTCCTTGAATTATTAAACATGCATCTCGGTATTTAAACTACGTGTTGAATTGAATAGAAATTATTTTGAAATAAACAGACGTCATACTCACGAATCGTGCAAACATATTTTTGTCGCAATTCGAACTATATAACATGTGTAACATGTGTTGTATATAATAGTACCTACTGGTGTGCAAAAAAAGCAAAAAAATCATTATAACCCATTTTTTATCGTATGAAGGTAACAAACGAGCATGCAGTCCACCTGATGGTAAGTGGTCACTGCCGCCCATGGTCCTCAGTACCTACCCCATGTATAATTAAATCACACCTAAGATTGATCGATCGTCGATTCAGATGCGTTGCTGTCCCCGAGGACTAATTGTAGCCGACAGTCACGTCTCTCCAAACCGAAACACAATAAATGCTTTACGGAGGATTATGAGGGTGGCGGTGGTACCTCTCCGGTCGAACTAAACGAGTTCTATCACCTGGTAGACGATTTAAGAAGAATTAGGAAGTACATTAATGTGTATATGACGTGTTTTAGTAAGACCATTTCTAGATTATAGGGTATCGTTATTCTAATCATATAAAGCAAAAGTATTTACACAACACTGTTAAATTCAAATAGCAATGTCAATCAAACAATATGTTGCTAATTTATTATTGTTTAATTTGTAAACAAAACATTGGAATTGATTGATAAAGGATTCCAAAAACAATTATGCTTGCTCATGATTTTTGTTTTACCTGCTATCTGTGTTGTAGTTATTTAAAAATCTAGTTATTATACGTAATTACTAGATATTTCACAATATAGTGAAACGATCAGAAGCAAAACAATCATATTTTATTCATATGCATACGTTTTTACCAAGAAGTGATTAAGTATAATACCTTTTGAGCTGGCGGTCCGGGTTCGTGTACCAGGCGTCTATCTCTGATCTTTCAAAAAATATTTGTATAATCGTTTCTCGGTAACTGAAACCGTAGCGAAGAAACCTTCACACGTTTGAAAAAATATTAAGAATGTGTGAAGTTTAACATATCGCACTTCGCCAGCGCATCATTCTATACGCTTAATCCTTCTAATTGTGAGAGGAGACCTGTGCCCAGCAGAGGGACAATAATGGGTTATGATAATGATGATGATGTATTTTATTTAGTTTTTAATAAATATTAGATCGGATTCTAGCTGTACAACTGAGAACTAGGAACTGCCAATTCAAAAATAAATATTCCATTAATTTTACTAAAACAGTTGTATTTATGCTCATGGTGATTTCGTCTACATAATGTAAAAATTGGGCTTATATCTTATGATACACTTTATAGACTTATTTTATAAGTTACAAATAGAGATACAAATTAAAATTAAAATTTGGATCAATTTTTCAGTTATCAATTCACACAATTATGTGCTTGTTAATAAATAGATTCTTATTACATTCTAAAAATAAGGTTTAATTAAAACCATAGTAACTAATTTATTGTAAGAAGTAGTAAGTAGTAAGTAGCCAAGCCCAAATTGGCACATTTCCCATGAGTTTTTTTAATTTCTCAAGTGTTCGTTTTCGCAATATTTTTGGTAACAACCGGTAACTAATTTCTAATACTCGTACGTACCTCACTTTTCAAAACCAGAGATCTTAGTAGAAGAGCTGGGAAGCTTAACCTTAAAAAACCTGAAGAGTTTGTTTGTTTGCTTGCTTGAACGCGCTTATCTCAGTAGTTCCTCTGATCCGATTTGAAAAATTCTTAGTGTTAGATGGCCCTTAGAAGAGCCCGTGAATAATCCTTAATTACACAAGACAATCGGTTGAGTACTAAAGACGTGAAAATATAACAAGCAAATTCAGAATCACATTTACGACATATTTACGTTAGAAATATAAATCTAAAATCGAATTTTGTTCACAAAATAATCAGAAAACGTCCCATTATCGCCACGGGCCGCTACATCGACGAACAAATTAATGATTTATCAAATCAGCAGCATTTCATAGATACACATTATCACAATTTTTGATAATACCTACTTACGTAGTAGGAAGTCGACAGGTTATATTGTGTGTTTCAACATAAAAATGGACTCTTTAGTGCTTTTTACTCCATTTTTGTTTATCATTGTCCTGTATGGAGCTTCGTGTATTTGTCTACGTTGCTGTGAATTATTCGGTGAGTTTTTTCATTTTTCTTAACTATCAAAATTTGTCCGTAAATACCCAATTGGTTTTTGTTACGTGTAAGTCGAGGTGCTATGAAGTCGTCTCTTTCTAATTCCATATTCAATAGCGAAAAGGCAATAGTGACGTGAAAAACGGGTGTTTCATTTTCTTTGTTTGTTTTTTTTTACGAATTTTGTTTCCTTTCTAAAAATTAGAAAGGAAACTTTATCTCTATGATATTATGATCTAAGTAATATATTCATTCTTTTCGTTATCACAATGTTATAAAATATTTTTTGTGTTAATTAGTCTACAAATTTAGATTTCAGACAAATCTATCATTTAAAAAATCTAAGATATAAGTATTAATCGGACAATTAGTTACATTCACCTATGCTATCCAATTTTACATCTTGAAAACTCTCAATCATCTTTGATAAAACTTAGTGACGTCATTAATTACACGAATTGTTTATTCAAACTTAAGTTTAAACTTATTCTTTGTTTGTGGGATCAAAAAAATTGAGCAATGTAATCATTAATTGTAATTTTTTTCCTGTCAGACCTAGCTATAGACGGTAAATACCTGTATTTTCTTGAAAATAAATCTATCTGATCACAACATTTTAAACATTTTTTATGTTTCTGCTTTTAAAAATAATGTGTTTTTTTAGTAGGTACCTAAAAGTAACTACGAATACTCATATTACTGCTTATCTTATAAAATATAGATATATCTTATATTTTTTATGATTCCAATAAAGCAAGATTAATTCAAGAATGGTTACTCATTTATGATATCAAAGTCGTCAAAATTTTTATTTTGTATAATTACAACGCCATCTATTGTTGAGTGGCAAAACCAATACAAGCCAGTACATAGTTTTTATTGCTACGATATTCACCGACAGATGTCAGGATTTCTTATTTTTATTTGGGTTTATAAAATGGTGGGAACACGAAGTTCACTTAATATGATATCTTAATATATAAAAATGAATATTTGTCTGTATGACCTTTATAGAATCGTAAACTATGCATTTGATTACGTGATAAGCTTTAACAAAGTTGTCATGCATGAGCCCACGACGGTTTCTGAGTTGGTACTACCAATTTTCGACAGATGGCGCCTCTGTCATTCCAATGAATTTCATTTACTTGGTGGCGTAGCAACGCGCGCGGTATAACTAGTAAATTATAAACCTATACCAACCTAAAATTAAAGTAAGATTATTTCCAAGTCCACTGCAGTCGCTTATTTCTGAAGATTTCTCTTTAAGAATTTTGGAAGTTTTACTGAAACACGACATATATATAACAGCATTTTATGTTATATAAATTTATTTTAGTGCTTGTTTTAAATTTTTCATTTCGACTCACATTTGATCATTTTTTTTGTATATACTATCTTTTTAATTTTGGATTGGTTTACTTAAGCAAATTTAAAAACTCGCAAATAATAAAAAAATACCTTAATAATATTTTAAAAATCTACGTTCTATTAGTTTCGCGATAGAAGGTCGTATATTACAAAAATTCAACGGAGTAGTTTTTATTCGCGGAACCTTGTGATCCAAGGTCTACTCCATCATAATTACATACATCATTTCCTTTCCACTGATGGTGTGCTACACAACAAGACACCCAGACCCATTGTGCCATTGAGATATATGTACCTATACGGTTTGCCTGGGGGTGCCACCGTCGTAAACATGTTTGCCGCGTAGCAGTTTATAAGCAATTTTATTTATCATATAAAGGTAGCAAACGAGCATTAGTCCGGTCAAATTAGACATTCGGTGAAATGTCAAAAAAAATGAGTTTTTCGCGATTTTCAGCTAAATAGTAAGTTTTATCATAAAAATACATCAGACTAAAATTGTAGATCATAAAATTATCTATACAAATAAATTATTGTAGTTATACTTTTTTCGAGCCACCGTTTCTGAGATATAGCGATTCCGAGATATAAGATGCACATAAACCAAAAGACGAAAAGATTTGAATTAGACGTTTAGATCCGAACTTTCGATGAAAAAAAACTGCGAGACCTAATTGTAATCTAGTCTTAAAAGACCTTGATCGAACAGCAGGCATGATTATTATATTTGAATTTGATCGCTTTTGTTTATGTATATCTTATATCTCTGAATCGCTATATCTCCGAAACAGTGGCTCGTAGGAAAAAAAGTATGAATACAATTTTTATAGACAATTTTATGATCTACAATTTTAGTCTGATGTATTTTTATCATAAAACTTACCGTTTAGCTGAAAATCGTGAAAAACTCATTTTTTTGACATTTGACCTTGAATATTTTTTTTCCATACACGGGAATGATGCGGAACTTTCAGGTTTTGTTTATAATTGTATTTTGAACAATTGTACCAATTTTCAACATTTTGCGAATTCATGTAATTTCACCCTTATTTTTTAGTCTAATTTGACCAGACTACATGCAGTCCACCTGATGGTAAGTGGTCACTGATGTCCATCAAAAGTAATCACCTCAAGTACAATCATACCTTAGTTTGAGGACTAAGGTGTACGCCTCGTGTATGAGTGTAGCTGGCAACCACGCCTTCCAAATCGAAAGTCAATAATTGCTTCACGGAGGATTATGAGAGTGGCGGTGGTACCTCCCCAGTCGGCCATCCATAGGCGGCAGAGCCGTAAGTGGTCTCATCAGGTGGACTGTATGCTCGTTTGCTACATTCATTCGATAAAAAAGACTCTAAATACCTACTATACCGTCCTTAACATCATAACATCTACAGCCAAAACCTGGACTATGGCAAACTCTACTTCATTTGAGATTCATATTTAATTTAAAAAAATATATACGCGACGACTTGAGAACCTCCTTTTTTAAGTCGGTTAAAAGAACAAGAATACTATTTGCATTAAATTAAACTTTAAATATTTGCGAATAATGCATGTGAATGTGAGGTATTTTAAAGTCTATTTATTTCGTCATCATTTGAATTAAGTTAGATTAATAAATTCAGATATTTTTAGTGCTTGCTTGTTTGTGACCTTTATCAACAATTATTGACCTTTATCAACAATACCTTGCAGGTTACGAAATAACGCAATTAGCATTATTGCTACGAGTCACCTCAGTCGACGACGTAGTATGTTTTTTAAATTGAAATACTTTAATGAAATTGAAGAAACGGCATCCCGGCATCAGACTTTAAAATGATAAAAACCTAAGAAACGACAGACTTCAAAAGATTAAGATTAATTAAGTAATAAATAATCAAATCTAATTTGTTAAAAATGCCATCAAATAACTAAAACTAGAGGTGTTTGTTTCTTGTGAAACATTCTTGTTCTGTAATGTCCGGAACGTGAGAGAGGGCTTGGATAGATCACATACCTCCATATAGCCTCAGTAATAATATACTCTTACTGTGATATAACTTTGAGCTTCCTTTCGAGGTATTCCCGATGCGATATGACATCGGGTTCAGAAAAGGCGCGAAAAGTGCTCTCCTCTAAAGTCGGCGATGCATTGGCAGTCCCTCTGGTGCTGCAAATGTCCATATGCGACGGTGACTACTTACCATCAGGTAGCCCGTCTGCCTTGTCGCTGGGTTAAGATAAGTATAAAAAAAACCTTAGAAAATATAAACTATTTGACGTTATTGGTATGACTTAAGAGGATAGAGAAGATCTTATCTATACAAATAATTAAAATTGGAGTGTCTGTTTGTCATATAAAAATAACTGCTTTTTACTAAATGACAATGTATTTATACATGGTACATATACCAAAATAACATTTTTTACAATTTTTGTCTTTCTATCTGTCTGTCTGTCTGGTTGTTCCGGCTAATCTCGGGAACGGCTGGACCGATTTTGAGGGGACTTTCACTTTCACTGGCAGATAGCTGATGAAATAAGGAGTAACTTAATATAAAAATCTCGTGTCATAGTTTTTGTTTTCGAACTCATCTGAAACGGCTTTTTTTTAAGTTGTTATTTTAAGTTGGACAAAGTTAGATATGTATAAGTCAATCCGGTAGTTTCGGAAATTAGCCCGGACAAATATCGTGACACGAGAATTTTATATATAAGGATATGTAACTTAGTAAATGTTACGATATTGAGCATTTGGGTCTGTGGTTGGCCTCAAGTATGATTTAATAATATTTGGTGTTGATTACAATTGTCCGTGGCGCACTACTGGTGTTGCAATGTCTACAGTTGAAGGTGTATTTGTCTATTGCTAGATTTACTCGTAAAAAATGAGTTGAACTTGTGTGAAGAAGGTTCCAGCCTATCATTACTAAACTTTAGTTCTGTTTACCTAAAAATATTTCTCACGGAGTAATTAGTCATATTTCTCCCAAAGAAGTCAGTCTCAAGAATTTTGTCATTTGGAAAAGACCCCTAAAAACCGGGCAAGTGAAAGTCGGACTTAGGGTTCCGTGCCATCAGATGTGACTCATAAGAATTAGTTTTATAAGTAAAGATGGAGGGACGAACAGTGAAGTCATAATACCTAATAGGGTCCCGTTGATGCGCTTTGGATACCTAACCCTAAAAAATAAAAAGTATACAGGTATAAAGATGTAAGTATATACTAAGTACGAAATACTTAGTTCCAATTTGCATGCGACTTCTCTTATTATAGATTTTGTAATTCTAATCGTGATTGTCACTTATGTACTAGTGATCATTACTATTGAATTTGTCCATCATTTTTGTCGAAGCCATGGCGACGGTATTTTATTTTTTCTCTCTAAAATGGTACGACTTTTAAATTTTAAGCCCTGTAAGCAGTTTAGGCGGTTTAATCAAAATAGCAAAAAATCATTTAGTTATGTTTTT
This sequence comes from Polygonus leo, assembly GCA_018250455.1. Classification (NCBI taxonomy): domain Eukaryota; kingdom Metazoa; phylum Arthropoda; class Insecta; order Lepidoptera; family Hesperiidae; genus Polygonus; species Polygonus leo. The sequence goes on from DWNR01004830.1 coordinate 9,409, forward strand.
AAGTGACCTATCCAAAAAAAAGTTTAGAGAACCTCCTCCTTTTTAATTGAATTCAAAATTTCAGCAACCTCAAATACTAGTTCCATATTAAAACTGAATCACGTTTTATCATTCCATATCATAACATCTTCATATGTAAACGCTCTCAAACATAATCCTTCTGTAGCTACGTGTATGCGAAAATAGGCCTTACGTCATTTACAATACGTACACATTATCACTATCTTACAATCTGCATGCGAGCGACTAGAATCAATTTGCGAATCCGTGCTGTCTTCAAAACACAACCGACTCGTATTTTGAGCTGACGCGCGATTATAACCTTTGCCTTGTTTTTTTTTAATTGGCATAGAATATTTGATTTAAAAAGCTACGGTGAATTAATGACAGGACTTTAATTTGTCTCTTGTTCGTTCCAAATTTGAATTATGGACTGAATTATTTACTTTTTATTATTGGCGCGAATCTGTCAAACGTTTATTACTAATCTGTTGTAAGTTTTTTAAAGTTTTTAAAATGAGTGAATTAATACACGATTTTGAGCCAGAAGTGACGTTACAACCAGAGGATGACAATAGCCAAAACGATCAAAGTGAAATAAAAATTCTCGGACTGTTACCAGTGATAGTGTTAATTTCAATTATTGTAATTAGACTAATTTTTGTAATCTACAAACACGGATTAGGTAAGTTTTATTTTTAAATATCACTCTGTTTATACTTTATTACTTACCATAATTATTACTAATTTTATTGGGTAGTTGATGTGTTTAAAATTTTAAATGAATATGAGTAATTACCTATTACCTAGGTAATTAAAAAAGTATTGAAATATATATGATAGTCAAAATTATGATTTATTAATTATTTTTATTAGTATAATATTACTACAACGTATTGATTATTTCTAGTTGCCGTCTTTATTAAAAAATAGGTAAAATAAAAACAAAACAAACCAACATCATCAAACACAAAATTAAGTAAATGATTAAAAAAAGACGAAATAAAATTAGGTGCTTAATAATTAAGAAATCCGTGCTAAGTGTGACAGGTGTCCCGCCCACAGAGTGATCTCCTTTTTAAACGGTTTTATTTAAATACAAGCTGTGCCCGCGGCTCCGCCCGCTACCCCTCCTTTTAGGGGTTGAATTTTTATGGCCTAAAACACGGCCGGG